>CABFOW010000723.1:0-53929 GCA_902141385.1 Timema californicum | reverse complement strand
TTTCAGGGGGTCATGAAACGTCATCATTCATTAAAATCTCGAGTTTGATGTTTTCGACGATCACAATACTTTCTCTATCTGTAAGAGAACGAGAAAGTAAAAATAGCTAAATTCAGCTATATTTTCTGAGCAATAGGTTTGTTTGTAGATAAAAGTTTTATAAAATATCACTTTAAAAATCATAGATTGTATAAAAAAAACTGGTATTTGAATGATATTTTTCAATTAATGTTTCATAATCACAAAACTATTTATATTCGTTGTATGTATGATAAATTAAACAAAAATATCTCTCTTGGTTAAATAATTTAATACAAACCTTTTCACGTTCCACTTTTTATTTTCATTAGTCAAACATTAATAATGTTAACTACTTGAAAAAATATAATGTGCATTGGATTTTTGAGTACAAAGATACAAAATATGAACACCATGTTTATTCGAATGGAGCTATTTCCATTGGTTGGGTGTGAGAGCTGAGAGCTCTATAGCGAATGTTTCTAAAATGCTACGTGTCTGGTGTATGTTGAACGGGTGAAGAAGGGGTGGCTTATTGAGAGTGGAGTCTCGGCAACAGTGGTGGGGTTAAAAGGGGAGGGGGAGTGAGTGAAATAGGAGGTGATTGCTATCACTGTGGGTAGAAACTCCGAAGGGGGATAGGGAAAGGGGGAGGTAACTGTTTGGCTTTTTAGCAAACGAGCAATTCATCAAAGCCGGGCAAATACAAGTGAATGGTACCCCCTCACCTTCCCTTGATACCCCCTTAACCCCAACCTACCGATTCTACACCCTACCCCGTTTAGTCCAAGTAAACACACATAAAACTCTAAACAAGAGAGAGACAGTAAATATACACGTAAATTCTGGACTGCGGCGTGCAAGGCTCGGCCTAGCGTGTTTTATTATAAGGGACTTTTCACATAAACTAAAACCGAACATAAATTATCATGTCTTCCTGACCCACCTTTAATAAAAGAAGATAATTGACATTTTTATTTGAACAATATAAGCTTCAAATAGTAATAATTATAATTATAATAATATGTTAAGGGAACAATATTGCAATGTATATAATTAAATAAAACAGTGGTAGCTTTCAAAAGTAAATAATCAAAAGCGACGATTTCTTGTTTTAGCTCAACCGTTTAGTTTTCTTTTTCACTCTCTCTCTTTGTTAAGTGTCTACTGACAAATGCGTGGACCCATTTTAGAAAAATTTGGCGAGGACAGTTTTTTGAAACAGCTTAGTACATGTTTTTATATGTTTCATTATTTCGACATCTATTGCAAGGCTGACTTTAAATGAGTGAGTTAAGGTGATTGTAAAAAGAATCGTGGATACGTCTTGATTTCCCTCTTCAGTTATAGTAACGCAGCCTTAGTTAAAACTTTCTTTAGCCGCAAGTGTTGATGGTGGTGTTAAGTAACATGATGCTTGTGCATATCACACATACGATCAGTTCTAACCGCAGCCAGTTGAGTGTAGCCTCACGTACTACATGTCAGAATATGTTTTATGACTGGTTGGGGTAGAGCGCCTGGACCAGGGAGGGAGAGGGGGGGGAATGAGTTATGACACAACTGTGACTCTTGTTTACAACGCAAGTAGGACATGTTTAAAATGAAATACATAAAAAAAGGTGTGTAGGGGTTTATTTGTGTGATATTTTTACTAATTTTTTAAGTTTCCTTCTTTCCTCTATTATCTTGATTGCTTAGTAAGAGAGTTTGATTCCTTGTGAGGGCGAATTCTTATGTTAAATAGATTTATAATATTTCTTATATTCACATATTTTATTTCTCTTAGTAAGATTTTCCCTCTTCACAAATAAATGAAAAACTATTTTATTAACTTTTACAACGTAAATACATTGAACAGTCTTTTGACACAAATTTCAAATCAGCAACATAATAGTTATTTTAAATAAACTTCTACTAATAACGTAAAATTAAGTAGGTATTATAATTTTAAGTACAATTTTTTACTGTTGATATTTAAAGTGAATCTTCTAAACAAACTTTTTTTAATCAATAAAAGATCTCTAAGCTATCGTATGCAATTCTAGAAAATAGACCATAATCAGTTTCCTGGCCGTCAATTCATCACTGTAAAAAAAATCACAAAAGCTGTTTCTCTTGTTCGTGGTGGTAATCAATCCAGATATCCATAGTTGATAAAGCTAAGGCACTTAGTTATTTTGGCTAGGGTATTAGGAACTCTGAATCTCCCATAACTTGAATAAAATTGCCACAGTTACCAAAGAACGTCACCTATCCCTACCTTGAACTAATTCTATCCATTCTACCTCATTACACTATCTCTTTCAGGTATAATATATTGTTACCCTCCCTCACCTCCCTTTCCACTCTTCTCATTGGGTTTACCAGCCAACATACTGAACATGGTCCTATTCAAGTTGAATGCCATGTCTACCATTATATAAGAGACTTGACTATCCTAACAATGTCTTGTTATGAGTACAGGTTATGTAACTCATCATTATGTGACCTCCACGCCCCCGTAGTCTCATCCCCTTTTATACCAAATATATTCCAAAGCATCTTTTTTTGTCATAGAAGGTAAGATACCACGTTTCCCATACACATATAAAAACCAGTAGAATTATTGTTTTGTATATTCTGAGTTTTACATTTCTAAACAGCACACGAGAAGTCAGCAGTTTACAATACGAGTAATACTACTTATTTCCCGATTTTTTTTTCCTTCTTATTTCGTTAACCTCAGTTGTCTTGGGGGAAAGTGCTCGTTTCCGAACCTGATGTTCATGCGTTCGAAATTAGCTGTGGTCAGTAGATTTTCCTTAAGCAATAAAAATACTTAGCACAACTTCCTTCATCGGGTAAGTGAAACCGCCGGTCCCATGTCAATTTTTCCAGATAAAAGAACCTTTTAAGTTATATAAATAATACCCTTCCCGGACAAATTAGCAGCTCCTTATTTCCACCCAAACGCGTTACAGATTGTTATAGTTATATTATCTGGAGTTTTTACATAACATACATTTTAATGTCGGCTTACAAACCTGATAAAGAACGTATAAAACCTTTCCCCCCAGATGTAGAGACAAAGAAATGGTCCTATCCTTAACTTATATTTGGTTTATTCAATTTATATTTTAAAATAGAGGCAACATTTCCGTCAGAATGTCATAAAAATTGTATCACCCATTTGCAAGTACGCTCAGCCAGTTGATTGGGATTGAGATTGCTATTTGAGCTATAAACATGGCACTCATAAGAAACGGTGTTTATCAAGCAATAAACTGAAATGTCGACTTAGTACATGGGAACCAAGAGTTGGCAAGGGGCGGGGAATGGGTTTTACAGTCTGAATGAGGGGAAGTAAAGTTAGGAGGGAGGGATGTGCAAACGATGAAATAGAGTGTAGCCTAAGAGTTGTACCAACATAACTATCTGAACAAACCAAGTTCTAAAAAATGCAGGCGCACATAAATAAGAGGTAGACTTATATTAACCCCAGATAAAAAAAAATCATTTTTTCTTGTATATGAAAGTTCCAAGAAATTTACGTTTGTCTGGTTGGCTTGAAATCACTATAAATAACTATTGATTTTTCTTAAATCAAAAATTGGCACTAAAAGAAATCTACAGATCCATTAATTGGAAAATGCTGAGGCTAACCAAGATAGTAAAGTCGAGGTCTGGAGTCCCTTTTTTTAGTACCGACATTTAATCAAAGCTGGTATTTGCAGGTCATCATACTCAAAATGTTCGATTTTATTAGTTAAATAATCTTTTAATAGACATTACTGACGTTAGCTCGTGCACATAAAACAAACTAATAACAAGAATTGATATAATAGTTAAGCAAATTAAATTTGTTATTTTAGGTTTAAGTCTCATCTAAATAACATATTCTTTAGACTGAGAAATGACACCTAGACACGGAACTCGATCCTGGAACCTTTGGCTTATAAAGCCAATGCTCTAACCACTGCCCATAGTGGGTGTGAAGAATGACACTGGGCACGGTACGACTCTCAGATAGATCAGTGGTTAGACCATTGACGCACTAGCAAAAAGATCCATGTTCAATTCCCACGTCCAGGTGTCATTTTTTAATTTAAATAATATGATATTTAGATACAGCTATAACCGTAAATAACAAATATAATAACCTAGATATTTAAACAATCATAATATGCGTATTTGTACAACTGTATCTGCGCTATTTACAGTATAAAACCCTCCTGAGTCGAAAATGGCTGCATTATCTGATAGCTCTTGATCTTAATTGAACACTCATATAAAGCTGCCAATTTCCACACGTCCATCACAGACGCTGCCTTAAAATATAAGTGAAGAACTAACCTGGGCACAAGATGACTTCTGGCTAGTTCAGTGGTGAGAATATTGGCATTCTGAGCTAAAGGTACCGAGTTCGATTCACAAATCCAGGTGTAATTTTTCAATTTAAAGAAACTAATAACAGCCATTTGCATTTCGAATTATATATATTTGTTAAATCACAAAATTCGAATCCAAAGAAAGAAAAATTATTGTGTGCTTGCTCTTTTGTCAAATATACTATTTAATCTAAGACTAGTAATTTAGACATAATTAACCTAGTATATTAATATTCATAAGACAATCTTAAAGAATTTTTCTGTAAAATTAATTATAATAATTATGCTTATCCGATTTGTTACATGAAGACAAACAAACCTTGACAAATACCTTTTTTTTTCTCTTAAACCCAATAATAGAAAGAATGTTTTCACTGAAATAAATCATTGAAAACTTCAAAAGTGATAGTATCAAATGAGCCCAAACCAAAAAACTTAATTAAATTATAATAACCCAGACTAACAAATGCAATTTCATTCATAGCTGCAAGAGTGTTGAAATGAAACATTTGTCGTAAACTGTGAATTGTTCATGAAGTCAGGTAAGGGAAATCAAGTAAAAGTGTGTGGGTGTGGGTTTTGCAGGGGAAAATATAAGGGGATCTATCTCCCCTCTCTCTCTATATCCACTACAACAACCGCTCGTTTTTAAAACGGCTAGTTGGGGTGACATGTTTTATGAGTTATGAATATTTCAATACAGCAAGCTTCAAGTCCTAAAAATAAAAACAGTTTTTTTTTAATTGAACGCCCCACGCTCACCACTCTCATTGCTGTGTACTGAAAGAAAAAAACTAGAAAAAAATTGTACTATCCAGTTTATTTTTATCTCGACGTACACTATTAAAAATAATAAAAAGAAAATACTAACGGGTTTTCGAAGCCGATTTTCATACTAATATCACTGGTCATTCGGAATGAACTTAATCTTGTTTGGTTATTTTTCCAGTGACGGTTAAACTCGGAGATAAAATTCTGGCTGAGTGTATTGAGAGGGATTTTTTTCTTAAATAGATTTTTACTCTCACTCTTCGCAAATGCAGGCACACTTACTCAAAGGAACATGTGTAAGTATTCCAACACCCCGAATAGGTTGTAAAACATGTCACACACACACACAATGACCCCAAGCATGTAAATTACTCTGGTATTCAGTTATGTGTTAGAAAGATCAGAATTAGTTACAACACATTTATTGAATTAACCAGCTTCGGTGGCCGCATTGTGTAAGGCAATGTAAAGAGAATAGAAGGTAGCGCCAGTTGGAGAAATACATCTGATTGGCTGAGCGTGTGACTTCACTCAGTACACTAGCCAGCGCTTAGAGCCATGTTCTCACGTGTTATTTTCAGTGAATCATTTCAAATGATTCCTTTTTAATGAAAATATGAATTAAATAAATTTGTTCACACGTGTAATTTATCATATTTATCATGTTGAGAATAATAAACTACTGTTTAAATTAATGAAAATGACATGTGCTGTTTTATTTTATATAACTCACCCATCACTGCTTATATTAAAACAAACATTCAAACTCTGTAATAGTCTAATAATGGATTGGTTTGTTCGTCTTTCCACTTAAATACCGTTTTTGAGAAATCATACAACAGTACAATGTCTATAAATATATAAATAAATCCTTGCATGAATTAAATAAAAATGAATTAATTCTTGAACGGCCTACTTTGTCACACGGTTCATTTTGTTTGAATTTTTCAATAATGATAGTTGACAATTAAGAAATGTAGACCTTCTTTTAACTTTTAATGAACGTGTGAAATAATGATTCATTCTAATAAAATTAGTGTTCTGACGTTCATTTTGTATTAATTTTCAGTGAATCACAGAAAATGACACGTGAGAATATGGCTTAACATTCACAAAGCTTTATGGAAGACAAATTAAGTCCTTTTTAAATAATTATTTTTAGAAATCATAATATCACGTTTGGGAACATTACACATATTAATGCATATTTAAAATCCACACCAATAAATGAATACTAAATAAATTACACTTAACCTAGTAAAATATGTTAAAAATTACTTACACGTTTGAACTATTGTATTAACACTGGAAACAGTCGATGTGTTTTGAAGTTATTGACATTTTAGTTAACTTTAGCACCACAAATATATAACATAAACGAAAATTGAAATAAATTCTATCAACCCTTATTATTAAATCATACGCAACTATTCAACAAATGTTTGTTGAAGTTTAATATAAAAATGTTAAATTATAATAGTCATATTCGAGCAAAATTTCTATTAATTGTGTCTTTATTTTTTACATTTGAGCTCCCATGTACGGCAAATGTCTGGATCTTTAGCAAAGGAGTAGAAATATATATTATTACCCTTGCAGTTTCATTGATTATTCACACAGAGTGCAACAGCACAGATTGTCATTTCTTTTATGTCTGTTTAGAAACACATGTAATTAAAATTGAAGAGCTTAGACCTACGCAAACAAATTAGCAAAAATCCAAAAGTTCGATTGTTCAACAATGACTTGTATCCTATATATTATAATATATAAAATAAAAACTATTATATTATAATAAATAGCTTGAGAAGAGCAATATACCTACATATTATATTTAGCATACATATTTAGTATTATAGTTACTAATATTAAATAAATGTATGAAATAAAATATTTAAATCAGTAATGAGAACATCACTGCTGTATTTTATAGTAGCCTATTAAAACAGATACTCGAGTAGTAAACATAATAAATTAACTAACTATACACGATAAAATCACTACTAGGCAAACACTAATAGATAAATAATTATAATGATAAATGAAAGAACCGCCCGAAACACGTGGACTGCACAACTGATGTGTACTGGGTGACGTAGGCTCGTGGCTGAAGTAAGCGATGACATCAAATTATTTCAAATGGTGCTACCTATCTATTCTATTTACATTGGTGTAAGGCACTACTCTCTCAATATAATAGACTACTGATGATGGGGATATCATGCTTCGATCCCAGTCGGGAGTACTGAGAAAGATTTTTCCTATATTTTACAAATCTCTCTCCATGCAAATGCGGGTATAGTTCCTCTAAATTCAATCTTCCTCATTCCTAGCCCTTTAGCGTAATTAGTATTCAAGTGTATACACCTAATTAGTAGTTAGACGCAATGATAAAGAACAAAGTGTGGAGCTACTTTTTTTTTTTTATTCCATGACCTGACAACCAAATATCTTCTCGGCCGGTGAACGATTCCTAAGGTTTCTAGATACACACTTACAGTGAGGGAAACACTATTCTTTGCTTCAAACAGAATGAAAAACTTTTAGTTTTATATCTTCAGATCCAGTTATTAATAAATTTTAAAAATATAATAAACAATTTAAAATTCCAACCTGTAAGTACACATCTTTGTGGACATGGCCTACTGATTTTATAATTTCAGACCTTTTGTGTGGTAAATATCACGCAATGCTTATGAGAGAAAAACTCGTTAATTTAGTAATATACAAATAATATATGATTGAAAATATCTTGTATATCTACCTTATTTATTATTACTAGGTATGAAGTGTTTGAGACTGTACCTAGTTAAGAAGTGAAATAAGTACCACTTCACTTTAAATATATGAAATATTGATTTTAATCTTTACTATATATTATTTTAATGTTCTAAGGACACTCTGGTCATAGATGTACAATATTTTGCAAATAGATTAGATGGACTAAAATTTTTACAGCTTACTTGATTTAAATAATTTATTTTAAGTAACCGTCATAATAGTGTTACAATAATTAACTAATATATACCCGAACTGTAGTAAATACGTGGTACTAAAGATAATTTAGTTATTTAGAACACATTTGTATTAAAAAATAAATGATACGAAACTTCGCACGGACTCTACGCTCTATTGTTAAAAAATGGAGATATTTGCTCAAAACTCATAATAAATGTGAAACGAAATAATATACACTAGCACTATAATTATGAAAAACTTTTTTTTAGTCCCGTTTTAAAATTTATAATTTATTTTTAAAGAATTAATGTACTAATTTGTATGTTTAGACTTATGAAAAAGATCAATATTAGGGCCACAAGGGTCGACACTTCGTATTCAAATTTCAAAATCCAGTGAAAATTTTCGACATTTTATTAGGTGTTGCACATCTTAATGTCATCGCATTGCTATTAAATTCCTAGTTTGTAAATTTTGACCAATAAAAAATATAAATATTGACTATTGATTCTAAAATGTGGGTTTTGAGAAAAACTATTATCTTTCATTTCGCCCTTTATTAAACTCTTCTTAATTTTAAGTTGAAACAAACACAGACAGACGTCATTGAAAAGACCACTTTTAGGGTTAGGGGGGCTGTGAGACGTCGATATCCATCAACATTTCATGTTAGATTTTCTTTTGCGGTCGCAATACTTTAACCTTCAGTGTTCGAAGAGTAAATAAGGTATATATATTTGCGTATAACTTGTATGTTATTGGTTTTATAAAAATATGCTTCAAATAATATATTTTTATTATAACTAGATCTGCATATTTGTATTGATAAGTAGTTTGATATCTCAAATAGTTTCAGAGATATGAATAAAAAAATATAATTTACGCATTAGACCGAAGCCCTCAAAGTAATTTTGCCAAAATCCTGAGAGTAGCCATTTTGTTTAAAATATTTATAAATATTTTGAAATGAAATTTATTCCAAATTGTTAGAGCTGATTTTGAGAAAATCTACATTTTCTATTTTCGCCCTTCAGTAAACTACTCTTGGTTCTAGGTTTATATATCCAATTCCAAAAACTCCTTGTGGCATTCCTATGAAAGCCCTAGATAACAAGTTTTAGCCCAATCGGTAAAATAGTTTAGGCTTTAGTTGGAGGTATAGACAGACAGACGGAAATTCAAAAACAACTTTTTTGGATTCGGGGGGGTCATGAAATGTCTAAATTCATCAAAATCTAGAGTTCAATTTATTTTACGATCACAATACGTTATATACCTGTAAGATATGAATGTGTGAAAGTAGATTTAAAAGCTTAGGATTTCTTCTATTTTTTCTTACGATCAACACAATCATGTTCTGGGTTCATTACCTGATAATATTTGATTTTAAACGAAGTGGAACATAGTTTAAACAACACCAAGCAAGATATATTCTACATGCTTGTTTTGCGAGATACATATTATATTTTTAATTACCATTATAAATCCTTCATAAATAACATACATCACTTGATAATAACCGTTTCTCGTGGCTACCAGGATATAGATTATAAATTGATATAACTAACAGTGGTATAGGGAAATTAAAGGAGGGAGGGGGGGAATTGGTTTTGGGGATTACAATACTCTCTTTATACACGGTGTTATCAAGGGTTCCAGCCTATTATACATACTTAACAGAACTTGATCCAACATTCCCAAACATATTAATCATCTTATTTGAGGCCTACCAACCTTAACACTCCAGGTTACCCCACGAATAACACCTAGGTTGGTAATACTGGGCAGCACGTACGTTGCATCGTGGTGTGTTTTAATATATTCAACTATTAAAAAAATGGGCATTTAATATTAATTGTATTATTTAAAAATTATTTATCTGATCCCAATTATGTTATCAAATGACGAATGAATAAAACCACACCCACCCGGTGGCGTAGTTGGCTAAAGCGCTAGTCGTGTTGATCTCGACTGACGAGGACGGGGAGATTGAAGTTCGAATCTCGGTTGGGTGAACTAGGGTTGGTTTTCCTAAATTGAATTCCATTCTCCCTCCACGCAAATGCGTGTCCTCTAAATTCAACCTTCCCAATTCCTAATCCAATAGCGTAATTAGTGCTTAAGTGTATAACATAAACGGGTAGTAAGACGCGGCACTAAATAAAAAAAATAAAAAAACACACATTGGTAAACTTCTGGTTCAAGCCTAATATATTACTTAATTTCTAGGTTAATCAACCGCAAGATAAACTATTAAGCTAGAATAGTAGGGATTGCTAGTCAAGAGCTGTATTTTTTAGCAGTTTTTATAGAATTTTTTTCTGCTAAATAAATAAAATAGCTTTCCAGTAGAAACATAGTATTTAATTCTAGTTATATAGTAATCAAAGCCGTTATTAAATACCTGTCAAGGGTTTCCTAGAATTTGATTTGAAATGTTTTTCCTTAATTTAAAAAGTTTATTATAAAATGCTAATATGTCTATGGCAGATATTGAAGAACTGTTGGTATCTCCGTTTGAAGAAAAATAAACTAGGTTTCTTTCCACTAGAACAACATATTTATTTTACAGAAAAAAATGTTTGGTATTAAAACCGCAAAAACACATATCTTTTATCGCTTATTCCTCTATCCTAGCTTAGGTAGATTTCATTTACACATTTATATTTTTAGTTGTAGCTAATAATAGATGATTTAGTAGCTCATTTACAGAGCTATAGTTAAGGTTAACGACTCTCAAGTCAAATAAAATAAATTTACCACTTGAAATTGTTCTTTAAAATGTGTCTGAATTCTCATATTGGGGTACTAAAACTGGACTCGTCATAATATCAGTTACAAAATAGTAAAAACAAGATATACTTTAATTGTTAATTAATGAAACTTAGGGCCTATTTCTGTTAATATTGCTAATGCATTTGATGTCCATAGGACGTTTCTTACCTGCTCTTAACCTAGTTACGTCTCCACAGTACTTAGAATCATTTATACAAATACAAATTAGTGAATTAAATAATAAATTAAATAAAAGAGATTGACCAAGTTTTATAATTTGTATTTTAAATATAAGGATAAATTTGCAGTCAAGGCTATAAAATAATCTTTGAAATAATAAAAGCTCAAAAATAAATATTAAAATATATTAGTTACAATCTGTAACCTAGATAGTATATAATATTCCAATAATCTTCAACTCTAACCACTATATCTAGATTCTAGATGTGCGGTTAGTTAAGCGGCTGTTCCGAGCAGTGTGTGAAGCGAGTGTGGAATAAAGAATTGATGCAAGTGAGTCAATCAAAGTTTTAACATCCTTAGAGCCCCTTACATCAACAGTGACTCCTCACAAGTCAAGCTCTCCCTTATTCCCCCGGCCAACTAACCAGTAACAAGGATATTGTGCGTGCCTGCGTGGCGTTGCGGTCCAAACTTCTGACTCCACCGAATTTGTAAGTCTAGAAAACTACCGCGTCGTTATGAGAGTATAAAAACTTCCTGATTTGACACAGACTTTAATCTTGTAATGTCTGGTTTGTCTGATATGTAGGTACTCAGGGTTTGAATCCCAACCAAGTGTAATAAAGTGGATTCTCACTCTTCCTTCATACAAATATATGTAGGCCTACACTTCCTATAAATTATATTATTATCATCACTATACCTATAGTGCCAATAAAGAGATAGCCAGGAAAAGAAAAATAATATTAAGGCCACTGCAAAATAGACTATAATTAGTACGCTTAGCACAAGGCTTATCAACTACTTAAACTAGGAATAATTCTAGAGAAGGTTAGCCCAAGTTATAATGGAAGGAGTATTTAGAAAATATAAGTTACATATCACACTTGGAAAATCACCCCCAGTTCAACCAAATAATATTATAGTCATAGACCTTTCTTGTAAAAATGGGTTACGACCAATTTGATTGCGATTCTAATCCCATAGACCTAGTGGGAATTAATTATTCGAGGCTTTTGCTGATGGTAAGTATAATTGGTGAAAACTAGCGTTGGTAACTGACGTCATACGTTAACAGGAATTAATTTAAATATAATTATAAAATATATCTCGGACATAGGAATGGAACCTTGGACACACTGCTAAGTATGTTGGTGCATTTTCATTGATGAAAGCAGATTTCGTCCAGTGTTCATGGCCATTCGTTACTCATATTAGAAAGTTTAGCCAAATATTCAGTCTTCAATTTCCCTGACTGTTAGTCATTTTTCAACTAATATTTAAAACTTTTCCTTTGTTCTGCTACAAGAAATTTTCCTATACCAAGCAACATACTTGTACCCCATCAAGAGCACCCCGTGGATTTTTATGGCGAATCACATCAAAGGCAATTAATACAGAAAAGGAAAAGCAAAGTTAGGAAAAAATGGCCTAGATGGTAGAAATTTTTTACTGGTGCGTCTGAAGGAAAGCCTTGATGGGTGAGAGAAGGGGCGCTTTTGCCCCCTACTCCCTTCACCCACTTAAAAAATACTCCAAGCCCGACTCTCACACTGCCTCAGCCCACCGGATGAAAGAGAGGGTGCCTAGTTGTGTAATTGCACGCGAAGCCCACACACTTGGACACGTTTTAAAGTAGCCGCGACGCCCGGAAGGGAAGGAGAAACGAAAGCAGCTCTTTAAGGTTGTAGGGAAAGGGAAGATCTTCCTTCCTGTTAATTGTAAGATTGTTTCGTTAAACGACAAGAGTAACCTCGTGGCACTACGTAGTACAAACACAACACTCACATAAAAACATGTAGTTTTGCAGATGAGAGCGGAGATGAGACGCTAAACGTAAGGCAAGTTCAGTAGATAAAGAAAGACCGGATTTTCAGTAGCTCTTCTTTGGTTACTTTAGGGTCAAATAAATGGCATTAGAAATCAAAGAGTACTCAAGCACGCCGAGACGCGTTGCATATGTCCAAATATCCCATGGTTTTTTTTATTTCAAAATAAGATTCGCACCAAAAATATTGATAGAAGGCGTCAACTTGTAAGCCATATTAATGTTTAAAAAATATATGTTTATTTTCTTATTATTTTAAAATTAAAACATAAGAAAAGGAAACTAAATTTTTAAGAATGTTTCATGCCATTTTTTTTAGTGCCGTGTCTTACTACCCGTTCGAGGTGTACGCCTATTTAATAATTACACTAATGGTTTAAGGATTAGGAAGGTTTAATTGAAAGAAATTGCACCCACATTTGCGTGGAAGGAGTGTGGATAACCATTTTGGAAAAAACACTCTTATTGCACCCAACTGGGATCGAACCCTTATCTCCCCGTCCTCGGTGGTCTAGTCTATTAATATATACTAAAACGATCTAATTGGTCCTGAGTCATTTATTTTTCTAAATTAAATTACAGACAAATCCACAATGATACGATGCCTAGTTAATGCAGTTTTATATACCTAATTAATCGGTACCATGTATTAGGGGTCAGGGGACCTGGCTGGTACCGTGGGTATTTTACCCGAAAGGGGAAAGAGCCTCCACGGAAAGGATGTAACAATAATACATTTGGGCGCCCTCAGGGAAATGGTACATAATACTGGTTAATCTTTTCAAAAACTGGACTATGAATTATGTAGCACAGACGCGCAATATTATATATAGGCTTATATATATATAAAGATAAGAGTATAATCTAGATTAAATACATCTGCATTTGCGCTAGGGGAAAGTGAAAAAACCATTTAAGAAAAAAATATCTCTACACCATTTCTGTATTTTAACTATATCTTCTCGGCACCGTAAACCTCGGCAAGGGGAAAGTGACCTTTTTTCCATGTGTCCACCAGTATGAGTTGAGAGGTACTTCATGGTTGTAGTATTGAAGTAGGATCATAAATGTAAACTAAACCATTTTAATGTAGAGAAAAATACATTGGTGGTAAATGAAATGAAACAAAAAATATTTGACTGATCCGAAACAAAAAATATTTGACTGATCTAAGTCACTTAACACACATGATACATGTGGGTAAATATATAGTCATATATAGTATGGTAATACAAATGTACAATAGAAAATGACACGTGTTTTGATACATTATTTGTCGCTAAAGAGATGTTGGAAGTGGACTCCCTTGGCTTCAAGACACCTCTGAGCCAAGGTCTGCATGCTTTGGTAAACTCTCTGCAGCTCTGTACCATCGATACCTACGATAATATTCCAAGATGTTATTTTGCAATCCCTGAATTGTGTACGAGCTCATCACATAAACTCTCCCCTTTAGGTAGCCCCCAAAGGCAATAATCATATGTGTACAGGTCTGGGGAACGTGTAGGACACCAACCTTTGCTAACAGCTCGTTCATTTACGAATGTTTCCTGAGTTCGAGCCAGCGTAACTCTGGACCTATTATAAGTGACCCCATATCGTTTAAATGTGCATCACTCCCACTTTTTAAGGGCTAATTGTGCGTAAAAGCGTTCAAATATTCTCAGGTATATGCCTGTGTTGACAGTCGTCTCAAAGAAGATGGGCCCTATGATCCTTCGTGTAGACACGGCCCACCACACTCCAGTTTTTTGCTGTATGAAGAGGTTCTTCGTAGAGTATGCGGGTAGTTTCAGTTTCCGAGAACTTTGAGTCCTGAGAGTTGATGTACCCGGTTAAATGGAACCAGGTTCAATCCAATATAGAATGTAGAGTTGGCTCAAGCATTCCGTCAGCGACGAAGTGTGGAAAAGGTTAGCGAGTATGTATTAAGAATGGAATTGTTTTTTGAGTTATATATATACCCCATAAGGGAATTGCGAGGTTAAGTATGTATATATTCATACAATCTATTTAAACGTTGAATATAAAAAAACTCTCAGAACACCTACATTTTTCAACTTAGTCAATTTCAGCAGTTTCATCGCGAGTAGAACCCATTGTTTAACCGAAGCGCGCGAGTACCTCGTTATAATACACATGCTTAGATTGACATAACATCATCAACTCAACCGCCTTTACACCAGATGAAAACAAATCTTGACGCACGAAAAGAAAATGAAAAGGAAATGCGCGTGACATGAATGAAATAATAATCATTTCAACATTTACAAATCCATGTGTGAATAATATACTTTTCATGATGAGACATCATTTACACGTACATAGATAAAACACAAAACTACACTAAGGGTACGATTTAATTGTTTTGATAAATTATTCTGTTGAAAAATGTTCTGTAGAGCTGCAAATTTTTATATTTATTAATTTAGCGAGGTACTTTTTAATTATATATTAACCTACGCTATTATTTGAATAGTTTTCTAAAGGATTCACTGAGCCTTAACTTGAAACGAAAATATCAACGTTGAATTTTATGAGTTTATCCACGTGAAGTTTACAGGAAGCTGTGTGTTCAAATACAAGCCGGGTGTCTTGGGATGAGAGGGAGGACTTTGAAAATGATTGGTACCTTTTTTATATAGATTCTGGTACACTTCTCTGGTCCTTTGATGAAGTTGTTAATGGTGCATGCGTTATAACTATTTTAATGTTATTTGTTGAGGGGCTAACATAAGATAAAAACCATCGGGGTCTAGGACTTAATTTACACTTATCTACAAGTCACTCGCACCTGGCATTCTTTCTTATCCCACAAAGACCAGAGAGCCTCCATCCAAAAACCTCTCTTTGAGGTTTCTATACAACAGCTCACTAGGAAAAGTTATTTCCACACTATGGTTTACCGACCTTCAATATAGTTAAAATTCCAACTCCTCTTACGATAGCTTAGGTCAGTAATGGCTATGCATTAAGGAGTAATAATAAATTTATAATTGAGATTTGATGACAATTATATGATTGTTATTTTTTTAAATAGCTCTAATGTTAGAACAAGTATTAATCTTTTCTTTCAAAACAGTGGATATTTTTCCTAGCATAGTCCTATAAAGAGAAATAAACCAGTTCTTTATATCCGAAAGGAAGTAGATTTTTATAAAAGAAAAACCATATCACCTATGTGTAAAACAAATATATTAATCAAATTTAAAATATTTTCAAAAAACCGATTGATATTGTGGTTATATTTACGTCTTACATTTTTATCAATTCAAATTTATTTATTTTTGACGTATATTTTCTTTTAAAGTTTCTGTGGCAACGAGCAATTTGTAAATATCAACCAACCAATTATAAGTCTCTTTGGCGACGAGGGTATTGCGGGTACAAAATATGGCACGTGATATGAACTAAGATGTGTAAGGGGAAGGTGGGCGGGGGGCGAGTCATTGTTTCTTCATGAATCTTCATAGGAACATAAAACATTGCGCTCAAATAAGTTGAAAGGCTGATTCACACAGAACGCTAAGCTAAGATTTGCTCTGCTAACTTTTTAGAAAAATAGTGGACCATGTATTTAAATATGCTGATTCACACAGAAAGCTAAGCTAAGCTATGCCTTGCTACGCCGCGCTATGTTTTCCCCGATCGCTGGCCGGGCAATTTTTCCATCTCCCATCTTGAGCCATCTTACGTTGCACATGCGCAACGTAGTGCTGGTTCGGTGAAAATAACTAAAGAAGTATTGAAGTTTGGTTTTCAGTTTGTTTCACGTGTATTTAAGTAATATTCTTTATAGGTTTTATATTTAATAAATGTTTTTATATTCAAATTGAAGCGTCAGTTGAACAAGTCAAATTTCCACTTCCTAAAATTTCTTCATCTTACAAAACAACTGATAACAGTATCATATTTTTTTTACTCATTACTATCACCTGAACTCAACCAGACATTTTGGAGACCATCATCATAACTAAACTTCACTGGAGCAGACCAGAAAGAAAGAAAAACCCTCTGAATTCTGGAGTGAAAGGAGAAACCATGGATTTGAGCTTAGCTTAGCTTAGCAATGAGTGTGAAACCAAACTAACAAAGTCTTAGCAGAGGACAGCACAGCATAGCATAGTTTAGCATAGCATTCTGTGTGTATCGGCCTGAATTCTTTTCTAGCATTAATTGATGTTGTCGAATGTATTGATATACGGTTAAATGCTTGCGAAACCCTGAGCAAATTCTACTACTACTACTACTACTACTACTACTACTACTACTACTACTACCAATAATAATAATAATAATAATCTACTTTAATGGGAAGGTTAAGGCTACGAGCCCAATTACCAGAAATTACAATTTTATTAAAACAGAAGCTAAACAAATAATACCCAAAATCAACTAAACATGTAATGACAGATAAAATATAGAGCTAAATACAGATATATTACAAAATATGGAAATGCATTAGAATATAGTTAAGGCTTAGGGTAAAAGAGTTAATAACTTAGTTTTAAGTTACACACACATACACACACACACACACACACATACTAAAAGATGTCTTCGCATCTCACATTCCTCAATTTCACGGCTGAGCTCCCACACACAGATTATTTGCAAGTTTTATCTTGAAACCACTTAATTCTAATTTATTTATATCGTTGGTTGGGTTATTCCATGAATGAAAAAATGAAATAGTGAAAGAATTTAACTGGTGATTGAAATTATGAAGAGGAATAAATAAGGTTGAATTTTTTTGTCAACGAAAGGTGAAATTATTATTTCTCGAGTTGAGTTGAGAGATTAGGTGTAGAGAGGTACTGTAAGAAGATGTGGGGTCTATATCAATATTTAAAAATATTAATAAAGCCAAAATTTGTATCAAACTAAATAAAGAGATAAAAATAGGTATTGATGGAAAAATAGATGAATAAATATATGGTTAGATAGATACGCAACTTGATATCAAAAAGATGGAGATATAGATAAATGGACTAGATGTATGAAGGGATAGATAGATAAATAAAAAGAGATAAATATATAAATATATTGATAGATGGATAGCTAAAATCATAGATAGTTGAATGGAAAATGGATGAATAGAGGAATACATATACAGTAATACTATTTTTATTTCAAAATATTAAATGTATTCCAAGATATGAGTAATCATGGTAAGAAATGTTCATAGAAGTATGTATAAGAAATGTGGCATTAAAAAAGTTCATGCCCAAGGGGTATGCAGCTAAAAGTGAAAAGAGTTTGCCAAGGCTCTGTATTTTATTAATTGAGATTCAAGAAAGCGTGAAAGAAACGGAAACAGTAGAGTTTTACTGAAAGAAGACTAACATCTTATACCAAAAAGGAAAACGGGTTGAGTGGAGGTGGTTGGGGGTAGGGGCAGGGATGAGAACATAGATATGAAAAGTTTCTTCCCCTCAAGTTGGAAAAAAGAAAGTTCAAAATACCACAATTTATCTTTTCTATGTTTAGTTGTTTTTTTTAAGGTTGATCTCCCCCTAATGTCTTGCACTTCCAAGCACTCGAACACTCTTATTTCCTGTTTTCAATCATTCCCTTACCCCCACAAATCTTTATTTACACCCCCTAATTTAAACGGCCATAACTTTCTAACAATATGAAACTGTTTTTTTCATCATGGTCGATACACGAGGGTGATATTTTTATGTATAATTAAGCACTGAATTCAGTTCAAACTAATAATACCGTGTGAGCACTCGGCTACAATGAGGAATAAAGGATAAACAAGTAACTATCATGTTAACTTGTGTGTAATTTGTTAGTAGCAACCGACTTGGTTTTACGCGATGTTTAATTACGAATATTTGTGCGGAAGAGATACAATTTGTCTTGTATAAACGAACCAAAAAGCGATTTCCATGTCTTTCAAACCAAAGTAATATGCAATATATTTGTTTTGAAATAAAATTACTTGTTGGGACTGATTTTAATTTCATCACGCAAAAAATATACCAGTTTGTTTCAAAATATTCAATAATCTTTTCATATCTATATTCACAAACAATTTTGCTTGGTAACCATGACTATTTTTTGAATAAGATTGACCGTGTGAATGCTAGTCGTAATCTTTGTAGCTGCTACTTCGGTTATTTCTTGAGTACAAAAACATCATCCATGTGTATTGGCAGTGTGTGTGTGTGTGTGTGTGTGTGTGTGTGTGTGTGTGTGTGTGTGTGAGAGAGAGAGAGAGAGAGAGAGAGAGAGAGATAGGGAGACAAACATTTAATTTCGTTCACAATAAAAAATAGCTTATATATCCAAGTACAACAGATACTTGGTTCATTCATTGATACAAGACCATATAGGTGACCAAACGTTCTAAGGCAGGCACCAATCTCAAAATAAACTGGACTGCCATTGAAGGAAATCTCAAGGATCGAATTTTGACCGGGGTAACTGGGCGTGGTTTTCCATTTGTGATTTATAAATTGTGCTTTCTATCCACTCCCCCGCGATATTGCGGGGGCATTTTATTTAAACTACCTTCCTAATCCTTACCTCTCAGAACAAGTATTGTATTTTATAATATTAGTTATAAATGTATGAATAAAATTATAAACCCCCAATATAAGAGATAATATTAAAATGGTGTTTTACATAGATATCAATAAAATTAAGAGCTTGTGTGTCTGTCATGAGCGTTGCGTGATATTTACCGTACGTGGAGGTCTGAAATTTTAAAAATAGTAACCTCAGTGCACGAATGTATGTACCTTGAATCCGGAATTTAATATTTGGATTTTATTTTTGTTTAAATTGATTTAAAAAATATTTTGAAAAAATATAATTGATATTTTTATGTTTGAAGCAAAAAAAATTGTTATAAGAGGTAGCCACGCTACGTTGGGTACATCTATTAGTGTATAATATATAATTGTAAAAATACATTTTTCTAATAGCTGGAAATAATATTAGTAAACGAGTTTATAAACATATAAATTGTATACATATTTACCTCCATAAGTTTATAAATTCCGTTTAGATAGCATTATAGGTTTAGTATTTTCTATTAATTTAATAAAATAGTCGATTTAAAATACCCTCAAAATATCACAGTTTTTTATAATATGTATTATCTGGATTTTATAAAAAGATAAAAATTTAAATACAATTAGATATCTCAAAAATTCTTGACTATGTATCATTTGGATTTTAAAATTAATTTTAAACAAGAAATAAAAATTAATACTTACCTTAGTACCCTGAAATAAGAGAATAGCTATTATATTCTCAAGATAATAAAGAATCGAGTTAAATGTGTATGTAAGCAACCTTAGTACAAATAAAAATGTTAAACTGATGACGCTTCGTATTCCTGTATCAAGCTTACTTGAGAAGAGTGTAATCAGTTTTTAACTATAATCCTATAGTGACATACTTATCAAACAGAATACCACAAGAAACACAATGCAGTTATAAAATTTGCCTACATAAAATTGTGCGAAAAGATCTAAACAATATTCTTATAATGTGTCTATAAAATACATAATAAAATTCGCGCAGATTACATCATTATTAAATTTATACATGTTTAATAACAAATACGTTATTAGTAAAGTCCTTTAAAGCATAACTTTCAACACTAATAACATTTATTAATTTTAACAATGTTTATGAACATCGCTAATTTAATGGCTATTTAATTTGAGCAATATGGAACAGGTTTTGTTTAGTAGGTAAAATACATTTTTAATTTTGTGTATAAAGTTTATCAAAATTTCATGAATTAATTAAAACTATTATTTGTTTATTGTAAACGGATTGAATTTGGTGTGAAATATATGCGCAAGAAAACGTGCTAACTTCATTTATGATGATTTGTTTATTTATACAACAAACTATAAATTAATAATAAATATAATTTTCAGTTTGAACTTATTTGGAACAAAACCTTAAATTACAACAGCTGCCACAGGACTACTAGGAGGTGTGAAAATAAACTTCAACTAGACCATTTGTTATTAGGGTTATTTTCTCTTTTTCAGTAGCCGAATCTGATAGCGTTGACTTTTTTTTACTATTTCTTTTACTTTTTCTCTTTTTCTCTCGTACTCTCTGACTCTCAACCAATCTTTCCTTTTTTTCCCAGTCAATATTTTTGGTCTTCTTTGAAGCGTGTAACCAGCTAGTCATCTGCTGAATTAATGGTTCACTACTATTGCAGCTTCCAAATCTTTTATTTATTTTTACGAGCGGATGGAAGTTAATTTTGGAAAATAATACATGTAGTGAAAAAAAAATTGGATTCAATTTAATTCACGACTCCATTCCCTTAACAAATATATAAGATATTTCTTGTAAACCTCAGTACGTAAAAACAAAAGTTACAGGAATTTTTTTTTAACAATTCAAACAATTTAACTATAATGCTATGAATAAATATATGTTACTAATTGCTATAGCTTGTGACTTTAATCTTTCATAAATTGTTTTATTTTTTCTATAAGCAAGTATTGGTAAGTTTTAAGTCAAGTTTACTAAAAATTAGTCAAGGTAAACCAAATAGGTTTATATAATTATTTAAGGATTACTCCGATCAACTTATCATTTGACATCGTTAATGGGTTTAAATATTTAGAAACCATTTTAACTAGCAATAACGTTATTAGATTTGAAACTAGGAAAAAAAATACAGTAAGAAATTGAATGTTACTACTCCGTCAGTAAATTGTTGAAATATCGCTTGCTGGACTGGAATGCAAAACTTAGAAAAAGTATAGCATTATTTTTTTTTATGTTCTCTAGGGTGTGAAACGTAGTCTCTTACCTTACATGATGAGAAAAAATATTCGGTCTAAAAAGGGATGTATATTATGTAGGAGGTTACATTATTATGATGAGTTGCATACCCAGTACTCATCACAAGACACTATTAAGATAATCAAATCTCGTAGATTACGGTAGCCAGGACATGCAGGGTGAATGGAAGATTATAAAACAGTGTTCAGGGTATTGACTGGCAGGCCCAATGGGAAGACCTTGACGCAGATGTAAGGTTAGCATTAGAATGGACCTGAAAGAGATAGGGTGTAATTTGGTGGACTGGATATAACCAGCTCAAGATAGGTATAGGTGGATGGCTTTTATAAGTGTGAAAATGAACTGGCAAATTTTTAATGCCATAGAATGAATAATTAGCTATAGATTAATTTGAGAGCACTTGCATCTTTTTTGAGAGTATTTAGTTTTATTTTAAGGTGTACTTAAACTTCACCAAAATTGGTTTGGTATTATTTGACATCGCATTTAATCTAAATATCATACTATTTTAATACTACACTGCAAAGTTTTTTTTAGGACAACATTTAACTTATTCTAATAGCCTCATAGAGTTTTGAAAAAATCTGTATTGCAGCATGTGAAAAGCTAGCGTGTTGCGATGAATAAACAATACGCTCATATGGTATTCGTTTACACACCCAATTCTTCAACTTATACCCGTTACGATGGATGAGAGACTATGTATATGGATACATTATAGGCCTACTCAGAAATATACTGGTCTTCCAAGTTTTTAGATGACCAGCACCCGTATTTCATCCCGTATCCACTCCACACACACACACACACACACACACCCACACCCACACACACATTCTCAACCCTACAGTGTCGCCGAAGGGGAGAAGAAGGCGTACGAGAAGAAATAAAACGTGAAAGGGTATGAAAGGAGGTCGAGGAGGAGAGGAGAGATGTAGGGGCTACTTTCATTCTCCAGTGCGGTCTCTATTCTGTGTTTTTAGAAAGGCTCGTGGGTTGAAATTAGCTGCCGCGCGTACTTACCCTGACACTGACAAAATATAGCACCCATAATGTAGCCCTCCGCAAGTATGAGTACAAAAAGTGTTCATGTCTATACCGGACGATATCCTAATCGGTGGGGGTGAGAGCAAAAGCATGATTATAGTCTAGTCTGGTTTGACGGTGACGATATGTCTCGATTTCAAATACTTGCAGTCCGTGCAGAGATAATATACCTTAAATGCTTTTCAACTCTTCCTATGAGCAAAAAGAGGAACATTTCCTCTTAATTTATACGTTTCTCATATTTATACCATTAGTGTAAATATACGGATAGCCCGGAATATCACACATACAAAAGCGATGTCCAATGTTCAATTAAGTTTGTGCTTTTTTTATCACCGCATTTCACTACCTGATCAGGTTATACGCATAATGATAATTACTCTAATAAGATGAAATATAGCTGAGGAGGTAGGTATCTTAGATATAATCTACCCGCATTTGCGTGAAAGGATAGTAGAAAACTATCGGGGAAAAACCACGCTCACTAGACTCGGTCGGGATTCGAGCCCTGATCTCCACGTCATCAGTAAGCCAGTCTAACCCAAGAGTTATGCCTTAGACCGTTTGGCCACTAAGTGGGGTGTGAGTTTTTTTATTATTATTAGCTGTATTTACCGCACACCTTCTGGACCGACTGATTATATCAACACACAAGAAATTTATGAGCGAGAGTGAAAAGAGCTACCAATTTGTTTGGTAAAGGTATTTTCATCACCTTCCAGGGTTCTATTGCATGTCACAATCGACATGGTAGTGATGGCTTTACTTTCCTTGCGAAGGAAGCTGTGATACGGATTTTTATCGCTCAAATAAAATCTATCGACTCTGTTGGGTTTGAACCCATGAACATTGGGTCCTGAGCTTAACACTTTACCCCAAAACCACCGAGGCCAACGGGGTGAGTAAAATAATTAACCATTTTGTTATAAATGACATATACCCACCATTTAACCTAGTCCAAACTAGTTTTTACTTTCTAGAAGGTGTAAAACTAACAACATTTTAAAATATCCCAAGTGATAATACAATGTTTACATAAAGAAAGTATTATAATCGTGAAAATATTTTCCCTCCGAATTATAGTGAATATTGAACGTATTATGTGCCCCCATACACAAAATAGTGGTTCTTACAGTTCTATCTGTCCACATGTGTGTTCCCCTTAAGCTACATCTGTGTGATTGATTTGATTCAAACATTATATTTAAATTTGATTTTAGACAGGCATACCTCAGGAAATGTTTTACTTAACAAAAGACTGCTGTAAGACCATATGATATTTTTTTTAAATACCAATTTGTTTAAAATGGGTGTCTGGTGATTGAGCTAGTTGACAAATATCCATTAATTTTTTAATGCTAGTTTTTATAAAAAAATAAGTTATTAGAATTTACTTTACTGACGACTTATTTTTTGAAAATTGTAGTTTCTTTAAAATGGTCGTGGTAATTTTATTCAAAAAGTAGATTTTATGAAAGTTATTTAAAATTATTATAAAATTATTGTTTGTGTTTCTGAGGAGAATTTATTAGGGGGTATTTAAATTTAGAGTAATTTTTTAAATTGTTGCCACAAGTTATAATATAAGTTTACTATAAGAGAAATAGTGATGGTTGTGTCGTGGCACTTACTTTTTCCTTTTTAAGTGCATTCAAATAACTTTAAACTCTGCCGACTGATTACCTCTGTCGAGTGATGGCCCATGAGTTTCGTAGATACTGTAAGCTGTTTATCATCAGGAATGATGGAAATTAAAGATGCAATCGTTCTAAAAGTAAACGTTGCCAAAAACATATATTTTGAGCCTCATCCAGAAAGTGGCACCATTACTTTGTTTAATTTTCGGATCAACTTCTTAAAAGTATAAAACAGGCGCAGATGGGCCACCACCGTTTATTTTATATTCTCTCTCTATCTTCTCTTCCTTTTTCTGTTCGTACTTAGTTCGTTCCCCGTCAGTTACATACTAGTGAAACGTTGGCCGACACACACCAGTCATCCCCTACTAATCTAAGTCAGTCGCAATCCTGACGCGTGCAATGACTTTAATTATTACCATTATAATCATGCAAAAGATTTTAATTTTTCAGAATACATTCTCTCCTCTCCACATCTGTGTGTTGAGGTTGATGGAGAGGGCAGCATTTAGGAGTTAAGGTTGAGGTAAAGGGGGTGGGGGTGGGGGGTGAGAGAGGAAAAACCCCTCCGTTCAAAAAAAATTGCTGTGTAGCAAGGCTCTGGGCGAGATTAAATTATTAGCACCCAGTGCGGTGGGGGAATGTTGTTAAAGAAGGGTGCATGAGACAATGGTCAACTTTAGTATTTTTAAGGCGTGTAAACTTTAAAATTAGTTTTTTTGTCTCATTATTTTACGATGAGCGCTAAATATTAATTCAATCAAGCTGTAATATAAATATGATTATGTGATCACTCATAGAGATTTCAAGAGTGTTATGTTGTTTTAAAATTATTACAAGTACAAGAAACCAAATTTTGTATTGTAAATATAATGTTTTAATTAAAGATTGTGAGGTCCATTGATTTCACACATATTGTACAATAGCTAATTAGTAGATAATTTATCCTCAGATATTAGGATCCCGGATTTGAATCCCTTGAATAATGTTCCACAAACTTTTTAAGTTCACCGTATTCTTGACGGGTTTTTTGTTTTTCTTTATGGCAAATTGTTTTGTTTTGGGTATGCACCGGAGCAGCAGATCATGGATTACGCACGCACTACAAAGGTTGTACGGTAAACCAGAATCAGGAAAGTATAGAATATGTTTTCCCTGAAGTAACTTCAAATGTTTCACGTTTAAGGGTTGACGTTTTGTTTACGTTCTCAATTATTTAACATTTAGAAACATTTTGTTCCAAACTTTAGTGGTTTGGGTAAATTATTTAAAGTCCTTTAAATTATCTAATGTTATTATTTTTTAAAGCATCAAGTCTCGTTGTATTGCCCTTATAAAAAGCTACTAATAATTATCACCTTATTTTGCCTCAAAACCAAATAAAAACTAAATATTAATCTGAAAGTTATTTTATTTGTAATGATAAAAATCTATTTGGACACTCAGTAAATTTCATAGCTTTAATTTAGAGCTAATTAGAGCATTTTTTAAAATATTATCTTGTAAACACAAATGTTATGTATTGGCATTGTATGTATTTTAGAGTACTCGACAACCTCAAGTATTTGATGGATAATTTTAA
Source organism: Timema californicum (assembly GCA_902141385.1). NCBI lineage: Eukaryota > Metazoa > Arthropoda > Insecta > Phasmatodea > Timematidae > Timema > Timema californicum. The sequence continues at coordinate 27,961 of CABFOW010000723.1, read as the reverse complement.
TATATGGAGGTAATGGCAGGAGAGAGGGTTTAATTTTATAGGATTTATTAACTGAACGCTATATTGATTTATAATAAAGATACAATAGCTTATATTTATTAATTCGTATTTTATTAACTCAAATATAGTGGAGTATGGTTAGATTAACTGATGATAATGCAAAAGATAAAATGGGTTAATTTTGTCTTCAAAAATAACATTTTATATAAAAGTATGTATACATACCAATCACCAGCACAACTAATAGTAGGCACGTACGAAGAAAACCACTTACCTGAAATAAAAAGAAATATAATTAATTCAAAGTAATAATTTACATAATATTATTATTAGTTAGGTGAACAGTAAACCTCGCTCCTTTGAATCAAGAAATAAGTAATGTTCAGAATTTTGTCATGATACTATCCTGATTAAGTCTTAGTTTTCTCTTTGAATTTCAAGTTTAAATATTTCCCAAAAGTTTTTCCTTAGATTTGAAGTTGATATTGTTCCTTGGTAAACAAGTTACTGTGGATTCACACGTTTGCTGTAAAATGAGACCAGTGCTGATATTTGGCCATGTGACAGCTCTAATCCAATCACAAGAAGTCTGCGTGGTCCGCACTGCCCGAGTAAAGATAATTTCAACTTTTCCAATGCTTCTTCAGAAAACCGGCCAAGAAGCATGAGCAAACTTTCAAACATGCGTTATTTATAGACAGTACAGTCCCAAAATGGCGTATCTCAAAAATTATGGTGAAAAACGACATTTTATTGGAAGCCGTGTGGCTTATCGATGACAAAATCAAACCCATAGAGTAAGTAAACCATCTAATTTTACTTTAAATACAGCAACTTCCACCGATTGTAATATTTAAGTTTTTATGTTTGACGTTTCAATGCATCATGGGAAAATAGAGATTCCCAACTTTTCGCGCGCGCGCGTGTGTGTGTGTGTGTTTGTGTGTGTGTGTGTTTGTGTGTGTGTGTGTGTGTGTGTGTGTGTGTGTGTGTGTGTGAACAACTGCACAACTAAGAGGTGCGGACTTACTGTACTGATTTCAAATTTCAGCTACGTGTGAATTCACCTTAGACATAAAACAATATGTAAAAAAGCAACGATGTACACTTAAATATGTTTGAAAGGCGAATATTGGGGTATGAATGATTATAATTACATAAATGAGCCATGTCTCTATTATCAATCCATGTATAGCTCAGTGGTAGAGCATTGACATGTTAATCCAAAGGTCCCGGGTTTAATAGCGATCCCAGGTTTCGTTTTTCAATTTATTCAATAAATCAATTTGCCGAATTTTGTTAAAAATGTTTGACGTATTTGGCAGTAATCATGGAGAAAATATGGTCAGACGAAATTTTATATGATCGAGTTAAAACCGGACCTCGTACAACTATTTTTTAATAAACTTTATGCTAAGTAAGCACGCTACTTTATTTTCGAGATTAATTAAAGTGAGTTTAACACTATCTAATTACAATATAGAATCTACAAATAGAGTTGGATAATTTTGTATTTGTCTCCTTTCTCTGGAAGATGAGTCCACACCAATGTCTGGTTATATAGAGAGTTCGATTCCCGACTGACTTCTTAACTGGATATTTGATTTTCCCACAGTTTTGCTTCTGGTTTCATGTTTTCCCCAGGCTAATGGTTCCCTAAATTTAGCTATCAAAGTAAGCTAAAATAGTATTTTACTATCTTTGCTGCCTTACATTTCTTTGCTCTTTCTTGCTTCCAGTGTTAACAGGCTGTTTGGCTAAGGTTCCATAATAACTGCAGAATTTAATGTGCATTCATAAATAAATGCACCAACTAGTAAAGGGGTTTCAAAGAAAAGTATTAAAAACCGGGAAATAATATTTTATGGCTTAAAACTATACACCCAAGCAGGAAGTAGACGGCCTAGTTTACGAAAGTTATTTATACAACAAGAGTATACACAAGTTAATTGGTATTTTTAAGTACTCACTTTACTTTAAGCTTTAATTATAAGAGTAAAACTTAAAGAAAAAGAGAACAAAAAATATTGAACATTTACAAAATAATGTTCTAAGGTTTTTATTTTAGCGTCATCATGGTTTGTTTAAGATAATTAAGGTTTGTATAAGTTTGCGGTATTAAGGTAGCTCACGGGGTTTTAAAAGTTACTAAAATTACTTTGGTATATTCATACACCAAATGATATATTCTGCAACTAGCATTGAATCAATCCGACAGAACAATATAAATAATAGGCCAATAGTTAGATTGTATTAATATTGAAAACAAATAAATTACCTATGTGTTTTAAACTTTCCTTCCTACCGATATTCTAGAATAATTGACTTTCCCCACTATTCTCTTCTTAACTAGATATTTTTACTGAACCCTTAGCTTGTTCATTAGTGTGATTGTCTACTAAACTAAGGATACCTGGTTCGATTTCCGGCATGACCGAATAAAATATCACTGTCTACTCTAATTAATCCCAGTAGGAAATTAATGAATCTCAGACTGTGTGTTGTGTCATTTCCAGAATTAAATTAGTTTGAAAGTTGTGTGTGTGTGGTTATAGTAAATCATAAGGGTCTAATAAAACACCCAATCTATTTTTATATACTCTAGCATTTTAATAGCAAACGTCCAGCAACTTTTAGTTAATGTTCTTATCCTGCATTAATGCCTTACGTCACGGATTTACAAATGCAACCAAACGTGATTACATAAATTTCCTGTTTTTGGTGAGAACAGTTGGCTCAGACACTCTTCGTGCATTATAACGTACACTCTCCGCCCCCCACTCCTCCCTCCTGCTTAATCACCCTCTATACCCTCTCTACCCCTCTCCCCCTCACCATCACACGCACCACCCGCGTTGTGGTCTCAAATTATCGGCGTATCCCGCACACTCAGCGTCCAATAAATCCTACATCCATCTAGGTCATCGGAATTCACATACAATTAAATTGGGAAGAGCTACATCATCATCATCATCATCACCATCATAATCATCATTATCTAAGAACTCCTTTTGCTTCAATACGCCATCTCGAGCGTGGTCGAATCAAGTTCAAATTTTAGTGTTAAGTCATCGATATTAAAACGAATTTTCCCTCTTTAACTCTCCGACGTAGTAATATTATTACTATATCTACTATAAGTAGGAAGTTGGCAGAGTTGGGTACAAGCCCCCCTGCAGGTTTTTGGGGCAATCTAGCTGACACTCCCATAGCGAGCCAGGAGGTTGTCTTACATGAGAAAGGGGTGGTTTCTGTTTGTTTTTTAAGTAAGGGGTTTGAGGGTTAGTTTATAGTTGAGAAAAGCGTTTATAAGTATTTTGGGAAGGAGTAGTAATGGAGATTTAGAGTATTATAACAGCTAGTTTCAGTAGCACTCATAAATATTCAGGGGTGGCCATTGTATGGATAGTGAAAAATATGATTTAATGTATAATAAAATATTTAGATGAAGGTAAGCTAGGAATAATTTTTAACATTATTGTTTTACTCTTAATATTGGTAGATTGTAAATTTATAATTATTATTATGGTATTAGTATTGATACAACTCGTCAAAAGCTATAGGTGCAGATCATTAAGTTTTAGTTATAAATGGGTGAATATTTTTTTCTTAACTCTTTAATTGTTTGCTCCATCCCTTCTTATCTCGATTATACAATATTATAGGCCTTGCAATATTAATTTTATTATTATTTTATATCAATATAATTTGAAGACAGCTAGCTCAAAGCAGTTTAATTCAGTTATTTAAATTTAAAATAAAAATTGTTATTGTGTTCCATAGTTTAGTCAAAAAGGATTTTAAAATGCAGTAATTAACGAATAAATTGAGACTTTGTCCTCCAAAACTTTACATTAGCAAACAAAATATTTTTTCACCCAAATTGATATATATATATATATTAATTAAAATTAAATGAATTAGAGATAAGGAGGTTTGAATTTAGAGGAAATGAACATGCATTCATGAGGAGGGATAGTGGAAACACATTAAATTAAATACACCTATTCGGAATTCAATAAACATCCTCCCAGTCACTGAAAAACCAGATAGGATGAGTTTAACATTATTAATTTAGGCCCAATGGTAAAATATGAAAAAGCTATTTTCATTAGTAAAACGGTATCTGGATAGGGAGAAGAAAGTTTGGTAAACCAATTTCGTTACAAACAAAATAAAATATTATTAGCGAAGTGCTTATTTTTCTAAAAATCTTATGCAAATCTTAGGATTTTATTAATAAATATTAAATTTTAAGGTATTTTTTATTTGATGTTATATATAAATACATACATACTATGGTTTATAAATATATTGTATATATAATATATATTTATATATATAAATTATATATATTTATATATATAAATTATATATATTTATATATATAAATTATATATATTTATGTAATATCAATTATATATATTCACACAAATATATCAAATTCTTAAATCCACATAGCTCAGATGTTTAATCAGTTCCCCACGTGCTATTAGAAAAATATATGACGTTTTAATTTACTATTAATTTATGATTTTGAATAACATTCGATAGCAGCCTAGCAACAAAAAAAATGAGTGTTAGTGATCTATTTTGGGGATTATCAAGAGTGGCTGAACGGATATAGTATGTTGGCTTTGACACAGGGGGCCATTGTTTAAATTGAAATTTACTTCATCCAAGGTTGTTCCAAAAACCCTATTTAGTATTTCTGTTGCCAACATCCCTTTTTCTCAACTAATACAAAGCCTACATAGATGAATAAGGTATTATTGGATAGGATTTTTTTTATCGACTTCTGACATAACATACTCAGTTTAAGTTAAATCAGCCTATCACAGACAGGCTTAAAAACTGGTGTATTTTTAGTTCCCTATAACCGATTAAGGACTAAATTTCTCTCCTTTTTCTTTGTCCTGCTAGAAAGGCTTAAAACTTCTTCCCCCTTCCTTCTTTATGGAGAGTAATTTCATGTCCATAGAAGGAGACTTTTAAGATTCTACACTCCCCATTGGGCCTTCCCTATAATACGTGAGTGTGATGACGTTGTGTTGTATATTTGTGTTACTTTCTGTATATAGCGAAGTAACTTAAAAAGGAAAGATGTACTTTCTTCTGCATGGTTTTAGGGGTAATCCGTGCGTTGGTATATCGTTCCTTTTTTTTAAATATTAATATTTCAAAAATACCTTTTTCAATATTCTGCTTATAGCTTTAAATTAACCCTTCTGGTTGTCCAAGATGTCTGTCTAGTTTGGCATGGGTATATTTTTAAACATTTAAAATATTTATTTAAATGATAGAGTGTATTTATTTGTTGGGAGTGATTAGTTATACTTAACGCTCATGCGAGGTTTCTTTTCTTGGCCTTCTCTTGGAAGAATAAAATGTTCAAATGTTGTCACTTATGCCATCGTAGGCTGTCGTAGATAATCTTGACCATACAAGTATGTTGTAAAAATTAAAATCTATTTTGCTATTTAATTAAAGTAAATTTGGACCTTTTTATTTATATATATTGCAAGTGTTTGATTTTTTCTGCGTCTTCTCCTGATGATAGCCTATTATATTTACTGTTTAGTTTAAGCCTTTAGGGGCGGGCGAGGACTTATTAGGCCCTACATTATCCATATTATAGATAGAAGATAATCTTTGTATTTCTTAATTTAGAGATTGCAATTGCTGTGACATTCATATCCTTTTGTTCTTTAGTTATTTCATGGTGATCTATAATACATAATATACATTATTATTCATGGAAATTTATAAGAAAGGTATTTTATATTATAAATGATTGCATTTTGCCAATTAGCCGATTTAACTTGACAAAATACAATAATTTATAAAATCAATTAAGGATTAGCGCTATGCTAACCAGTTTATTTCGCGGACTATACTATGAACGCACTATATTGATTGTATCTAACCTTGGTCGGTCTTTAAATTGTTATTCTGTTGTATTTAATTTGAATAAAGTATTATTATTCTACTGACATGTTGAGTGTTCTCAATGTCACTGCACATATTAATGGTAACGGGTTCAAATTCCGATGAAACAGAAAATGTATTAATGTTACATTGTCTTTTGTTTAAATTATTTAAGCTCATAATTATTATAAGTTTGTTGTATTTGTGTAATAGATGATTCTGTATCAGTTGTAAATAAGTGGTAGTAAAAAAATACAAAATTATATACTTTATTTTTAAGTCACTAGAAAAATAGATCTAAAGCTACAGATGGCCTCCTCAGAAACATAACACATCATTTGCTACTTTCACTTTCCTAAAATGAATGCTCCCACCCCTGAGAGCGAGCCTTCTTTCTCAGTAACCTCCCCCTGTCACTCCCACACCCTCGCCACGTCAGATCTGTAGCCAGCCACTCTCCGCTAAATATGCAAAATAAGAACATTCTGTAGCACAGCTGGTCCACCGGCTCTTACAGACTACAAAAATGAAGAGGGGAGAAAGAATAACTTACAATACAAGTGGAACAGAGAGAGAGAGAGAGAGTAGAAGTGAATGTAGGGAGGGGGAAAAAACGCTCCGAGAAGAAAATACATAAAGAAAAAGCAAAGCAATAATGAAAAACTTTTCGAGAAACATACTCCATCATTGAGTAGAGCACATAAAAATGTTAACTGTATATTATTTTTATACGAGGTTTCCATACTTCCCAGTTCAAATGTAGAGCCACTTTTATCTTATATGCATATGACTATTTCCGGAAGTGACGTAATAGATTTTGGCTGGTTTGTGTTTTGCTTTCTACCGTTTGCCCCCTCATGCAGGTCGTACGAAGTTTTAAACAAATACTTATTCGTTAAATATATACATATATCAAAACGAATTTATATGGTAAGCTTAAATATATCTGATTGATGATATGTAAGTATTATTGAATATTATAAATCAAAGAAAAAAACCTTTGTGAATAAAATTAGCAATGCCTTTGAAATCCATCTGTAGACTATTTATAGTGTGAATATGTTTGTACTGTCCTACAATGCGGATGATACAATTTAAAAGAAATGTACTCAAATTGGCGTAAAGTTGGAGGGAGAAGATGTTTAGGATAAGTAAAAAAAACCTCAGTACACCCAACCAAGAATCGAACACAAGTCTGGAAAATCAAACAAGACGAGCCTTACGCCAATCCCGCGTGAACACCGATATAACAAGCTTATTTATCTAATTTTTTATATTTGTTTCAATGATTTGTAAATTTATAACGTTGTAGATAATAAAAAATATATTCCCAATATGTTTTTTTTTATAAGAAATCACTTTCAAGTTTAAGTGAAATAGTTAAATGTTTACATTAATTTTAAGTATAAACACAGTTTTAAAATAATTACAGTTAGTTTTATAAAAATATGACGTATAAAATAATACTTTCATCTAATTAAAGACTCGTATTTAACTATGAAATTATATATCTCCTTTTATGTTGGTGTTTGTTAAATGATCAATATTAAATATTTGCTAGTTTACTATGGAAATGCAGGCACCCTCTCTAACCAAAGAAAATATATTATTATATTATGATAAATACAGTAATAATTTAATTAGTACCCACTTTGGTGGCCGCATGGTCTAAAGCAATACTCTGGCAGTAAACTGGACAGCCGATAACGGGGATATCAAGGTTCGTTCCTTCCAAGCAAATGTGGGTACACTTACACATCGCAAAGACCATTAGCGGCATTACTAAGCAGGCGTATATCCCGAACTACTAGTGAGAAGCGGGTCTAAAGAAGTATTTCATCAAATTAAAAAAAAGTATTAATACTACTAACACCGGCTATAGCTATATAATATTAGCTCTTGCTAGAAATTGGATACACCTACCTAGTCGAGAACTGAATACCAGTCATTAAGATCAAATATAATTATCCTGATGAATGAATTAGGACAAAAAAAACCTTGATTTAAATCAAATTCAAACTAATAAGTTGATGAAAAGTTTAAATTTATTGTAACTATTAGATTTTTACACAAAACATATACACAGTATTTAAATCTCAAATTTGGATGTAATTTAATATGTTAAATAAAACAAATACTAAGATATATTTGTTGTAAGTTAATTATTGGCACCCTTAATAGTTTTGTTAAATCATAGCTCAACATTTTAGTAACTATAATTATTTAACTTTACACTGCATCAAAATAGTTTTCCCAAATTGTGAATCAATTATTCCTATTTTGTACCACTTGTAGAAAAATCGTCCCATCCTTACATTTAAATAGCTTTTCCGAATTTGACTGAGCATACGTTCAAATCTTTTGCAAACAAGAAAAGAATGAGGGGGAAACAAGATGGAAAAACTTATTTTCCACCCTACGCCGTTTCTTACGGCACGTGCAACCTCCATACTCTCTATTAGCATCCTTATTTTTTGGAGAAAGGGATGAAAAAATGGTGGTTGAGCTGTAACTTGAAGTTGGTAACACGTGCACAACTACCCTCCTTTTTTCCGTGTGCGTTATAATGAAATTTCTATCAAGTGAGTTCCACATACAAATCCTCTTGTCTAGAAGTTTTAATCTGTTCAGATAACATTATACAAGTTGTAATTCGCCACGTAATACTTTCCGTTTTACATGTTTTTAGAAAATATCCAAATAGAAAATTACAATAAGTCAGGGAAAACTAAAAATATTACTATGTTAAGTGATATAACTAGCATTTTATGTAAACTTTATATTTTATTATAGATATAGGCCATATAGCTTTTATAAAAATAAATTACTACCACAATAACTTTTAACTCTACGACAGGCCTAGCCAGCCGGTAGTGGAAAAATATATGACTTAAATAAATAAATGGTACTCAACACGTACTTTATCGCTCCAATGTTTTAAAATGTAGATATTTACTCAAAACTCGTAATATATGTGAAACGAAATAATATACACTAGCAAACCCAAACATAAATTGCACTATACTTATGTAAAATTCTTTTTTTTTTAAGTTTTAAATTATATAATTTTATTTTTAAATAATTAATGTACTCATTTGTATTTTTAGACAAAAAAAAGATCGATGTTTGCTACATTTTTAAATTTTGACCAGTAAAAAAATGTAAATATTTACTATTTAGTTTAAAATGAAGGAGAAAGATCAGCGTTTTCCTAAGAGGTTAAAGGAAAAATTACAAACTTTTTGAGAGACTTAGGCCTACTTACATTAATTACTCTATATTATTAGAGAATTATTGCGTTAAGACTTACAACTGTAGGTAGTATTTCTTTACAACTGAAGCTCATAAAATTGTATTAATATATTTACCAATATCTCAGAAACTGTTGGTTTTATAAAAATATATTTCAAAATGTTTTTTAGTTTTAATAGTACTACAATTTTGTAATGATAAGTTATTTAGTATCTCAAATAGTTGTGAAGATATGGAAAATTTAACTTCTGTAAAGTGCTCTTTAAGTCATTTTCATATGAAAATGAAAAATAGCCATTTTATTTATAATCTTAATCGTGCTTAAATACGAATTTTAGTCAAAATATTTAGAACCGCTTTTGAGAAAATCTACTTTTTCTCTGTTTGCTTTTTATTAATCTACTTTTAATTTTAGGGTTAAATACACACACAGCCAAACGGCAATGAAAAACCACATTTAGGGTTCGCGGGGCGTGGGGGTTATGAGACGTTGATATCCATCAACATTTAGGGTTAGATTTTATTTCGATCGCAATACTTTACCTTCAGTGTTTGAAAAGTTGATACATATATATGTTTGCAGTTTGCATATATCTTGAAAGTTATTGGTTTTATAAAAAATATGTTCCAATTAAATTTCTGTGTTATAAATAGCCCTAAATATTTGCAATTATAAGTAATTTCATATTTCAGAGAGTTACGGAGATTTGATTAAGAAATAAGAATGTATGTATCAGAGCGGTACCCTTAAATACATTTAGACGAATTATTGAGAGTAACCATTTTGTTTGGAATATTTAAAAATGTTTAGAAATGAAATTTAATCAAAATATTTAGAGAATATTTTTATAAAATAGATTTTAACTCTTTTTGCCCTTCAGTAAACTACCCTTAATTTTAAGGTTAAATATCCAATTCGAAAATCTCGTCGGGGCAACCTTATGAAAACCTTAGATAAAAAGTTTTAGCCCGATTGGTAAAATAGTTTATGCTCTAGTCCGAGAAAAAGACAGACAAACGGGAGTTAAAAAAAAATACTTTTTTGGATTCAGGGGGCTATGAAACGTTAACATTGATCAAACTATTGAGCTCAATTTTTTAATGAACACAATACTTTCTCTACCCATAAGATGGTGAGAAAGCAAAAACTGAATCAGACGATAGGCTGAAAACAGTAACGGATGTAAAATAAAATACGTAACCTTTAACCGCAATATTGTTCATATACGAATGAAAAGCTTAATACTATTATATTATTGGTGACCTGGCGGTCTAGGGGTAAGGTGTCAGACTTCTATGCTGGCATCCGGGGTTGTTTCCTCGGTCCCGGCAAAGATTTATCTGATTAACAAAACCTTCCTTCACCCCTGACAAGACATCTTGTGAATGTGGGTAATGCCAGGCCTCCACCGTGGTTCGGATTCCACGTTAAACTGTAGGTCCTTCATTTCATCTCACAATCACCCTACCATTACACATTAGCGTAAGTGCGTATAACCCGAACGGGTAGTAAGACGCGGTGCTAATAATAATAATAATAATAATAAACTTCTTACTTTGCCAAACCAAGGCCTTGTACAATTTATTCACTAATCAACTTTATTGGAAGATATGAAAACTTTTGAAATAGAACCGAAATATAGGCAATAAGTAAAAGTAAGGTTTATTTAAACGTGCAGCCGTTTAAAATAAGTTACAACTAGATTATTAATAATATGTAGAAGTAGTCAAATACTACTATTTTATTAAGTATGTTTTGATATCTTGGAAGATAGTTTTATATTTGGTTCTCAAACATTTTGCCGCCGCAGCGAGCTCACAGGAACATCAAGGAATGTTTTATATTTTAAGCAAGTAGGTATCACGAGCAAACCCATGTGGAGTAGAAAATGAAGCCGGTGGTGTCCAGTCAGACCCTAAAGACCGATACACACAGAAGCTAGGTTATGCTGTGCTGTGATAAGACTTTGTCAGTTTGGTTTCACACTCATTGCTAAGATAAGATAAGCACTGGTCCCTCTTTTCCACCCGAATTCAGTGTTGTTCCTTTCTAGTCTGCTCCAGTTAAGTTTAGTTATGATGGCGTTCTCCTAAGTGTCTGAGTAAAAAAAAGATGAATGCTGTTAGCAGTTGTTTTCTAAGTTGAAGACATTTTAGGAGGTGGAGGTTTGACTTGTTCAACTAACGCTTCCATCTGAATATAAAAACATGTATTAAATATAAAACCTAGGTAGAATATTACTTACATACACGTGAAACAAACTGAAAGCCAAACTTCAAAACGTCTTTAGTTATTTTCACCGAACTAACACTGCGTCTGTTCAACATGGAGCACAAGCTACGTTATGCGCATGCGCAACGTAAGATGGCTCAGGATGGGAGATGGAAAAATTGACCGACCAGCAATCGGAAAAAAAATAGCGCATTGTAGAAAGGAATAGCTAAGCTTAGAGTAGCCTATCTTAGCTTTCTGTGTGAAATAACACATTTAAATATATAGTCCACTATTTTTCCAAACAGTTAGCAAAACTTAGCTTTGCTGAGTGTTCTTTGTGTACCGGCCTTTAAATTTGAGAAGCTGTGCAGTGACCAACAGGCGCACACAACAAATTAGTAAATAGTTGTGCTTATTTAAGAAAAAAAAAATATTTTTTTTTTCAGTCTGTGTGTAATATTTTATCAAACAGCTACTATACTATTGGTACCCAAATATCTGTTAGGTTATTTGGTCCTAGCAACCAAATAATGGAACTATTAGCTAGTTATTTTGACTTAGGGGTGACTTTAAAAAGATACAGATACACTAAGGGTGCCGTGAGCTGAGAAAGTTTTGAGTCACCAAATATTAAAAAACCTCATTTTAAATTATTTTAATCGATGTATGTAACTTGCACTTTCTGAACCAAAAGATTATATAAGAACACGATTTATAAGCTAACTTCAATTTATAGCACACACCAAACCCAGATTCCTGGCCATTAATATGATCCCTGTAAAGTCGATAATCCCTAATTTAACTATAGATAAATTTTTGGCCACGCTGGGAATAGAACCCGAGACCTATCTCTCACTAAGCAGACACGCTACCGACAGCGCCAAAGTATCTGACAAATATTAAACCACATATTCTAGTATTCCTTGTTCATTCTTTCAACACAGAAACATACATTTATGGATAATTTTATTTTCGAAATGTGAACAATATCGATAATATTCTTGCTTTACTAGAAATTAGTAAAAGCATCAAAAACTTACTTTAGATACCAAATCTATGGTAATTTATAAGCAATAAAACATATAGAAAGACATACTTCATTAGAAAATAAAAATTCTAGCTCAGTTGCAAACAACGCGTATTTCTCTATCTAATAATTAAAACCTATTTTATTTAAAATTTACAAGACTTTATTTATGGTTTGTGTTAACGATAAAATAATTACTTTTGTATGTTTAAAAATTATAACTAACTTAAGTTCCTTAACATAATTTATTCCAAACTGTACACATAATAAAGTAACCAAATAAATAATAATTTATAGTCCGCAAGAAACTTTGTGTGTGTGTTTTCGAGTTTAAACATTGTTTATTTTCCAAGAAGCTTTATAATGGCGCACTATACAGACATTCTCCCGCTTTATCTTAAAATAGACATTTACTAAGTACCCGTAAGATTTGTGAAACGAAATAATAGGTCTAAACATTGTTGTAGAAACACTACACCAAAGATTATAAATGAAATAATATACACTGTTACTTTCTCTATAGCTTTAGGAACATAGAACACTGTTACAGAAAAATTAAGAAAAGAGAAACATCTTTGTTAAACAAAGAACACGAGAGTAAAACTCATTTTCAGATCTGAATTAAAAAATATATGTTATGATTATAGCTCAGAAATTAATGGTTTTATAAAAATATATTTCAAACAAAAGATTGTAACCTTTAATAGTTACAACTTTACATTTATTATAAGCTATTTCGTATCCAAAATAGTTGCAGAGAAAATTGGAAAATTTCCCTTATGCAAAGTACCCTAAAAGTCATTTTCAGGAGAAAATGAGGGTTGCCATTTTGTTTACCATGATAAACAATGTCCAGATATAAAATGTAATCAAAATCGGTAGTGAATTTTGAAAAAACAACTGTTTTTTCTCTTTTTGACCTTCGGTAAGCTATCCTTAATTTTAAGGTTGGATATTTAATTCCAAAGGTCCCTTGGGGGGGAGGGGACCTTATGAAAACCCCAGATACCAAGTCTTAGCCCAATCAGTAAAATAGTTTCAGCTCTAGCCCGAGGTACAGACAGATGGCATTGAAAAAACAACTTTTTTGATTTCAGAGGATCATTAAACGTCGAAGTTTATCAACATTTCGAGTTAAAACAAAATTTGACAGTCCAAGATGCCGAGTAATTAAAAAGTATAAGAAATGTATTCCAAGGCTATAGTTTAAAATTCATCATCCAAGGCTATAATTTAAAATCCATCATAAACATTTCTGCTATTGGGATCCAACTACCAATAGATTCCAAGCTGCTTGTATACAGATTATTATATTATTTATGCTATTCAAACTTCATGTAGAATTATAATCAATAATGTAGAAATTCTGAGTCCATTACAGTGGCTTAGCGAAATAAGAAACAAACTCTTGAGCATGTGTATAGAAAAAACTAAGTAACAAGGCTTGTTCTTGTATCGTATGTAACAGGTATATGTATATTTCATAGGATACCTTAAACATGAAAGGCTTAACACCTAAGATAACTCCGTGCAGTTTTACCCTGATAAATGCATTAGTTGAAATTCATCAGAAGTAGTAGACAGATGACTTAGTGCTACCAGTCACGGAATAATTGATACACCAAAGCAAATTATTAGATAGTTTTTAATTGATACCAGCCGTGACACGTATCAGTAATGATAAAACAATATTATACATTTTCAACGTGTCAGTTAATGGCACCCAACGTAAGCGAAACTATTTATTGGAAGTAATTCTAAGCTTTAGCAAAAGGATTTATCGAAATTAATTCGAAACTTTATTGCAGGTAAACACAAAGTGCCAACTAGGTTAACGTTCCGGGGATTATCTCTTGATATACAACATACCACACAGAGCCAGAAAAATATACAATGGGCATAGCTAAAGTGAAAGTATTGACAACAGCAAAATAGCTAGCTTTATTGCAGTGGTCTGCCATCAGCAATTATAAAATATTTGTTTCAACCAAATTGTATATATTTTCTCCTTTGACATTTAATTAATTTGCAATGAAAATTTCGAAAACCCACTATCAGTAAATTACCGTCAAATGATTATTTTAAAGGAACAAACATCCCTAGCTACCATGTAAAACACTTTCCAGATATATATTTTATACTAAATAAAAATATACATTTCTAAAATATTTCAAATAAAAATATCAATCATGAATAAAGTACCCTTAAACGAGTATTTCCTAAAAGAAAGATCAGCATACAATATCATGTGTCATGACACCGACTACCCAGATATCCAATTAATACAAAATCGTTAAAGCCATTTCTGAAAATCAATAAACTACCCTTAATTTGAGGCCTAGAATCAAAATCATAGAATCATTCCGAGGAATGACCATATCACATCTAAATGTAAATTATTTTTACACGTCCGTCACAGATTCTGCCTTAAGCTACGAATTAAGTATGGCCCTGAGAACGACATGAATCCTGGATAGTTCAGTGGTGGAGAGCATTGTTGTGCTAAGTCAAGGGTATCGGGCTACATTCCCATCCAGGTGTCAATTTTAAAAATGTACCGATCTAAATATCAATTTTAAACAGAATATATCAAACCGTTTAGGTTTTTATTAAATGACATACATTTATGGGGCCAGACAGAATGGTAAAAGCCACTTTTTTTATATGAGGGTACATAAAACTCCAAATTCATCAGAATGTTGAGGCAAAATATAGTCACGATTTTAATATTTTATCTATAGAGAAAAAGAAGAATTGTGAAAAATATTATATTAAAATAATATTCTGACATGTATAGTTTCACAATACGTCACGATTACATTTTTTAAATTGAAATTCAATAAAATGAGCAAATATGTCAAAAAAATATCAGAAATACACTAACATAAGAATTATTAAATTACTATTACTATTATTTATAATAATAATAATAATTATTATTATTATTACTAATTATTATTTATATTAAAACACTTGGGCTATTATCTGTTTGAATAAATATTTTAAAAGAAAACAGAACCGTAGAACAGGGCTATAAGACCTTTAATTAAAAGTAACACCCAAAAAAGTGTAAAAAGTGGTTAGTGCTCGTTTGAAGTAATTTCTTCTTCAAAGTTAAAATCCATATTAAAAAACACAAACAAATGAGATTAATTGATGAAACTTACTTTAAATATACATCCAACCACACCGGTAGCCACGTAGACTATGATGTCAAGCTCACCTAGTATAGTTTGGCAATGACAGGGAGGTCGGTGCTTGAATCCCAGCCGAGTATACTGTGAGTGGTTTTCACTAACTCTCTCTACGGTAGTGCAGTTATATTTAATCTAAAAATTCTACATTCCTCATCCTTGCCCCGTTAGGCTAATTAAATGCTAACCACACGTAAGGGTAGTTAAACGTGGTGAAAAAAACAAACCCACCTCGTAAAAATAAAACCCAACTCAACCCATTCCTGGATCAAAATACAATTGGGAACAATAAAATTTTTGTGCGATAATCTGGCCCATGATGAAAGGAGTATAATGTATTGGTCTCGTTCCTTCAACCATCTGTATAAGCTAGGGCACAGACAACCTTCTCTGTGAGCTAGGGCCATACTCCCGACCTGGCTTCTGCGACAAAACCTGGTGACCAGGTCGCTGTCGCCAGGCAGCTGTACCTAGTATAGACTGCGGCCAAACTTATTACCTGGTCGCTGCGACCATCACTCCAGCGTGCTAAGTCTTGTTTCATATCCAAGTGGCCATAACTAGGCTGTTTAAACCGACATAATTTCCTTAGCGTGTGTGAAAGCTTTACGTAAATTACTTCTAATTTGGCTGCACCTCCTAACTTTTATAAGACACATTTGTTAGCTAGATGCTTAAAATAAAATAAAATGTTAGAGGTTTAGGGGGATAGGGGAAGGGAAAGGGGGTCACATATCAAAGCAGATTTACAAAAAAACGAGGACTCGTAGTAAATATTGTTTATATCTTGTCGATGGTTTTATTTTAAGTGTATTTGTGGCACGAGAGAAAAAGTGTGTTTGTGTATATGCTTTTGTTTATGCTAAAAAAAGAGGTATTTTTTTCTGTAGATGGTTTCCCTCTATGTATTTTTACAGTGACTTGGTGAGGACCAAATTTTCGGGAGAATGAGTTTTTTTTTGTATAGGTTTTTATTTACACTTGATGTCCCAAACACACATGTATACTACATAACAATGCATGTGTGACGAAAGAGGGTTGGCTAGAAAGGTTGGGCTGGTGGTGGGGAAAGGGGGTGGGGAGGGTAGAAATATAGCTCCACGAACACACACACACATAATGGGTTCGTATTGTAGATTGTCACGGTACATGGGTTCGAAGTCACACTACGCCAAACAGCAGCTAACCGAATAGCCGAGAGCATGGGTGTCTGTGAGTGGATGGGGGTAACAAACTTATGTTAGCCTTGGATGGAAGGAAGGGGTGAGTAAGAGGAAACAGCAAAAAAAAAAATCCGTACGGTAATAAAAGGAAGCAAGAGGGAACTCATTTACAGCTGAGAATGTTTGTGCATCGCCATTGGTCACGTACACTCATCTAGTATTTTTTACGTTTCTCTCTTGCAATCTTTGTGATAAAAATAAAAACTTTTTTCTAAATGGTCTAGAGACTGAATTAAAATACATTTGCGTTTTCAAAAACACTAATCACTAGACTGCCAAATATTATTTGTTAAATATATTTAATATGTTATTCAATAGTCAACTATATCTCATTTTTCCATTTATTTAATTTATTAAGAAATATTTAGGGCAGGGAAATCTAACGCTTATACACTTCATAGTATATGAATAATGAGCTTGGGTATATCTCTTATATATAGGTTATAAAGATATACCTGCTTTAAGTATTATATTCTTAAATGTAAACAATTATACCTGGACACAAGCTCGATTCTCGTGTCCAAGTGTCATCTTTTTAAATGTACATAAATTTAACAACAACAACAAAATTAGTTATTAAAAATAATTCTATTTTAAATGTATTAATGAAACACGTTTTCATATAAAGCGCATCTTATAAAAATAAAAACATATTTTGCGACCAAACTTGCTAACATTTTTCTATATTATTATTGTTATCTTCTCTAATAGGTATTAATAATATATATTAAAAGCTACTTCTAAAGTTCCCGTTAATTGACCTAAGAATACATATAAATAGATCAGTAGCTTTTCTAGCTGCCAGAAAAGGTATTTCTTATAAATATTGGGCCGTAGTTACACAAATTAAATTTCAATAAGGCTCCTGATAGCAAAGGTATATTATTTAATGTCTTCAAAATCTAAGAGCTTAGCGACATGTGGCCAACCTGCGACATTAGTACCATGCGACTAACATCTAATACTAAACCCTTGGTACTAGTGCCATGGGGCCATTCTCATAGTGTACGGTATATTGTTCCTATTAATATTCATGTTGAATACAGCTTAGTTATCTAGAGCTTGTGCAAATCTGTGAGTGTAGGGCTTCACCATCAATTGGAGCAGTACGTACACCAAACAGAAAATAGATTACATATTCCATTAAAGTGCAACAAACATTATCTCTAGCTTCGTACTTTGTAGCAACTTTTCAAATATTGTTTACTTTATTATCAATTTTAAAAAAAATACACACACGCTCATTTCTGTCTTATTTAGTTTTTCCTTTTTGCCCTAGAAGCTGACAGAATTATTTGTGTCTACTTGTCCTAGTTGCGTTAATTATTCACACACATGTATGTACACAACCCTTTATAAGGGGTATGAAATGGACTACCATGCGTCTTTTATGTTTTGCTTATTTTTGCTCTGGTCACTAAAAGGAACTTCAATGTGTTCTGTCATCATCCCTTCATATTACTATCGTTAATACATTCCTAAGATTTATCATTGAATTTAAAATTGAAATATCTGCCATAATGTATTTTTGGATTTGAAGTGGATATATTTACTTTGTGATGAAATTAGAGCAAAAATAAATGGTACAGAACTCCGCACGGACTTTCTCGCTCTGTTGTTGAAAATGGAGAAATTTACTCAAATTTTGAAATATATGTGAAAAGAAATAATATACACTAGCAAACCCAAGCAAAAATTACACTATATTTACATAAAACATTCGAGTCCCAGTTTTAAATTTCATAATCAAATTTCAAAATAATTAATGTCCTCATTTGAATTTTTGGACCAAAAAAAAGGATCAATATTGGATCGACAAGAGTCAACACTTCGTAGTAAAATTTTGAATTATTGTTAAAATTTTAACATTTTATTAGGTGTTGCACATCTTCAGGTCATATCATTTTTATTAAATTCCTCATTTATAAATTTTTTACCAATAAAGGTCTAGGGATAAGGTGTCAGACCTCTATGCTGGTGGCCAGGGTTGAATCCTCGGTCCTAGCACAGATTTATCTGATTACCATACCCTTCCTTCACCTCTGACAAGACATATTGTGAATGTGGGGAATGCCAGGCCTCCACCGTATTCGGATTCCACGTTAAACTGTAGGTCCTCCATTTCATCTCACAATCACCCTACCATTACACATTATTAGCGTAAGTGCGTATAACCCGAACGGGTAGTAAGACGCAGTGCTAATAATAATTTACCAATAAAAAATGTTAATATTGACTACTAAGTCTAAAATGAAGGAAATGAATTATTGTTGTACAAACATTTCTCCTAATCGAAAAATAAACTTTTTGAAAGATTTATGTTTAATTACTCTATGGTATTATAGAATTATTGCCTTAAAAATATGTAACTTAGTATTTTTGTACAACTAAAGCTCACAAAATTGTATAAATATATTTGCCAATATCTCAGAAGCTATTGGTTTTATAAAATATATTTCATATGAAAGTGTTTAATTATTAATAGTGAACTAATTAGCTTATCATCGCAAAATTATATCTTCAATATTTGCGGACATAATGGACATTTATGCTTCTGTAAAATACCCTAAAGCTCATTTCCATGGGAAAATTAAAATAGCAATTTTGTTTATAATCTTAATCAATGCCTAAATACGAATTTTAATCAGAATCGTTGAATCGTTAAAAAACTTGATTTTTCTTTTTCATTCCTTAATTAAACAACTTCTCTTAATTCTATGATTAAACAGACGCACAAACAGAGAGCATTGTAAAAACAACTTTTTAGGGTTTGGGGGTCATTAAACGTTGACATCCTTCAACATTTCGGGTTATATTTTTTCTACGGTCACACTACTTTCCCTTTAGTGTTCGAAAAGTATTTATATCTGCGTATAGCTTGAAATATATTGGTTTTATTAAAATATGTTTCAAATAACAGATTTGTATTATATATAGCCCCACATTATATCAATGATAAGTAATTTCATATATCAAAGAGTTATGGAGATATGATAATAAATAAAAAATACGCATCAGACCGAAACCCTTAGTCATTTTTACCGAAATATTGGGAGTAGACATTTTGTTTGGATTATTTATAAATTTTTAGATATGAATCTTAATCAAAATCGTTAAAGCTGATTTTGAACAACTCGACTTTTCTATTTTTTCCCTTCAGTATACTACCCTTAATTTTAGGGTTAGATATTCAATTCCAAAATACCCTCAGGGCAACCCTATGAAAACCCTTGATACCAAGTTTTAGCTCGATCAGTAAAATAGTTTTGGCTCTAGTTCAAGGTACAGACAGACGGGAATTCAAAAACCACGTTTTCGGATTCAGGGGGTTATGAAACGTCAACGATCATCAAAATCTGAAGATCGATTTTTTTGACGATCACAATACTTTATCAAGCTGTAAGATAGCGAGAAAGTTAAAATTAATGCTATATTAAATAGTACATTATATCCATAGAGTAAACCTGTGGTTTGCGCTGTTTAAAAAATCAGTTTTGCAAAATATGCCAAACTATTATTTTTAAATAGGCTTCATATATTTGAATGATTCCTTAGGATAAAAATCAAATCACTTGATATAAGAAATTATATGAAAAACTCTTATAACTGCCACATTATTTAAACAGATGGCCAGATTCAAAACCTATGTGCATACATCGTTCGGCTTAGTTTCAAGGAATGTCACTGCCAAATTTGGTTGACATTGGTTGAAGCATTTAACAGTTATCACGGAACAAATATCTGGGCAGGTAGACAGACAGAATTCCAAAGGATTAAGTTAAAATAGTATTAAACTTCATTTCGTTAAAAATATAAGTTAAATGCTAAGGTTCAGGTGTTATTAAACTAAAGTTTACAGTGTTTAAACTCTGTTAGTAAAACTCGGTTCAGTCCCACTGGAAACATGAAACTATCTGCCCAGCATGTAACCAAACTAGTGAATTATTGTAGCTCTCTTACCGTGAGATCTGTATGAACTAGGGGAAATGGAAGGATTAAAGTGAGGGAAAGAGGATGTTTACCTTTGTAGTCGATCAATTATTATTATTATTATTATTATTATTATCACCGCGTCTTACTACCCGTTCGGGTTATACGCACTTACGCTAATGTGTAATGGTAGGGTGATTGTGAGATGAAATGGAGGACCTACAGTTTAACGTGGGATCCGAACCACGGTGGAGGCCTGGCATTCCCCACATTCACAAGTTCTGATTAATACACTTCTTGTCAGAGGTGAAGGAAGGGTTTGGTTGGTAATCATATAAATCTGTGCCGGGACCAGGGATTGAACCCCGGATCCCCAAAACAGAAGTCTGACACCTTACCCCTAGATCACCAGCTCACCCACCCTTCCATCAAGTGTAGCGTTGCGTGATAGTATAGTAGTGCAAGTCACTAGTTAGCCAAAGTCTTTAGGGCGTGGTCAACTCCAGTGATGAACTGGGGGGTGGTTTTCTTTAAATGCTTTTACACTTTCTCTCTCTCCACGCAAATGCGAGTTCACTTCCTGTGAAGTCAATCTTCTCAACTCCTAGCCCATAAGCGTAAATAGTACTCAATACTCAAGCGTATAATCTGAACGGGTAGTAAGACGTGGTGTTAAATAAATTAAAACTCCCGTGCGTGTCCAGCTGAAGTCCAATCGCCACTGAAGTGCTGGTGGCTGATATACAGCAAAAATTATGGTGATTTACCCTCGTATATCCATTCGCCAAACCATACAATGTGTGTTGAACTGCTACCACGTTTGGCAATAAAAAAATTCACAACAAATAATTTGTTTCTCATAATTTTTTTCTTATAGCAGTTTTCCCATTATTGAAATATGAACTTATGAAAACAACCGTTTGGATGTTGTGTTTTTTATTTTTGTGGGAGCGGTGTTTGTGGTTCACTTGAAAATACTTTACAAAGAGAGCTTCTAAAAGTCAACGTTCTCTTCATTAACCAAATAGTCGAACCAGATGAAAGGAAGGTGGATGATGACGTGATACAAATCGGATTTTGTTGTGTTTAATGGCATCTGTTTACAAAATAGAAATGTTTTATTTGAAACTACTATTTTGTGTGGTTGGCTCTTCCACTAAGTTGTAAATAAATGTATTTATTTTGGTGGCCAGTTTTAAGATTATATAAGTGTTAATATGAATTAATTATTTCATTTACTGTAATATTATATCTTATTGTCTCAGCCACGAAATAAAAGAAATAATTTTTATTAATATTTTTTTGCTCTTTCAATAAACTACGAGAAAGCCAATTATACAATAATCCTTAGAAAAGTATTATTAAAAATATAGTGTTTGCTTCACGATAGTAAACTGTAAACAAAACTATTGTTTAGATTAATAAAATAGCCCTCGTGGTATAATGAGCAGATCCCCTGTCTGCTGACCTAGAGCTATCGGATTCGATTCCCGACTGTCACCGGGGGATTGTTTTCGAAATGGGAATAGTTCCCAAGGTTACCTGGGTTTAGTTAACTAAGATTGAGTTAGGTTAAGATATGCATTGACTTTATCCAATCATATTCATTTTTTTCATCCCTCATCTCATCGGGACGTTGAAAGAGCCGCCATGGTAAGGATTTAGGATTAATACATTCGGGCGTCCTCTGGGCAACGAATGGTAGACTACATTAGGTCTGGATAATCTTTCCACTACTGGGTTACGAATGATGCAGACATACCATTATTAAGTAGACTACCATAATTTTAAGGAATATTTATGTCTTGCACACTTTTAATGTCAACATAGATCAATATTTTATTATTAATAGTTAATAAATTAGATTATTGCAATTACAACTTTTCTATGTATATCAAATAAGCTCTGAAATCACTGAATGTTAATTATTTATTACACACTGACGATAAGAATTATCAATAAATAAGTTGAATGATATTGGTTATTGTAATTATGTTCCCCTTTCAAGTTTGTGTAAACATTTCAAGTATTCCACAACTATTGTGTCATTAGTCATCCCTTTGAAATTTAAAACGCAGAACATTCTGACAAATTAATATTGGCTTGAAGCACTATACAAGAGATAATTTGTGCTTTGTTGACATTGTATTTAAAATATTTATAATTGGTTTGTTAACATTATATTTTTAGTATTATCCAGTATAAAACAATTAAAATGTCCAGCTCAATAGATTAGTCGGGAGTGCATCTGCTCACTTAGCTACGATGGAAGGCTTGCAATATAAGATATTTGTTGTGAATGTGTGTTACGATCCTCGACCGGGTGCGCTTTGGTTTTCCTATCTCTCTTTGCATTTATGTGGATGCGCTTCGTCACGCACAATCTTACTTGTCCCTAATTAAAATAAAACTAGTTACGGTAGACAAGGAGATCACTGTGGACATTGACACGTCTGGTAGGCTACTTACCCTTTTCACAACGAAGAAATGAGCACCGGAGAGAATGGTTATTGTGGCTGTACTATAGTTAAGCTAGTTTGTAGATCTTGTGATGATATGTTAAAATACATCTTTTAAACAGATCACAACCGAAATAAGCGTGAGGTTTATATGGGTGTTTGTGTGTGTGCGATCGCTTTTGCCCACAAACATTTGATAGTCGCATAATTTTTGAACAAAAAAATATTATTGAAACAGAACTTTTTACTTGTTCGGGCAAGCTATATTTATCCACACTATTAGAATAGGGATTATGAAGGTATAGTTTAGAGTAATTGTTATAGAAATTGCATGCATGTGGAATGAAAAACCATTAAGTATGATCATCTTCACCAAGCGAGAATTAAAACAATGACCTTCCAGTTAGCAGCATAATTGATTTTGAAATAAAGTATGTGTGCTATACGCGTGTTGGACCAAACTTATAGCTGATTTTGGTTCAATACAATATGATACCTTTAAAAAAGTAAATATCTGTTAAAGCTTTTCAGTCAGAAATCATTTTACAAAATCAATAATAAAGAGATTACATATTTTCGAAGGTATTGTTGGTTTTTGTTTGTGTTTTTAATCTCTAAATAAACTTAAGATAAACTCAAGCAATCTTTGAAGCAAATACTCTCTAAGAAAAATAGCCATTAATTGTTTTCTTAAAAAAAATATACTGGAGTAGCATAAAATCAATTTTTTAACCGAGTATTTAGATATATTTTGACTTTAAAAATCTTTAATTTTAGAGTTTGCCACGTGGAGTGGACAAGAATGGTGGAAACCACCAATATAAAAAAATAAAGTAGCCTCAGCTTATTCTACTGGGTCTTGAACTCCAGCCACCCAAGTCAAAGCCAAGTTCGTTTACAGTGAGTCAATTCTGTTGATTTTACTGCCATACCCGCCAGTCGTAGCATGAGCTTGTAGATAGTGTAAGTAAGATTAATAAATATATATAATTAATAAAGATATATATATAATTAATAAATATATATTAATTTACATTTATATATATATATAGTGGTATATATATATTAATTTATATATATATATATCATTTTTTATTAACGTTCGATTCTTGAACCAACTTATTTTTTATCATAACACGAGAATTTCCATGAGCGAGAGCAAAAGGATCTACCAATTGTTCTGGTTAAGGTATTTTCACAACCTTCTAGGGTTATTTTACATGTCACAAACTACATGTGTCCAACGGCTTTACTTCTCCTTCGAAGGAAGTTCTACCATGGACTTTTACCACCCAAGAAGAATCCGTTTACTCCGGTTGTGTTTGAACCCACGTAAATCTAGTCCTAAGCGAACACTTAACACCAAAATCACCGAGATTGACTTCCTCCCATTATGGATGTAAAATCCAATTTTCATAGAAAAAAATAATCTTATCTGACGGAATGAATTTTTTTTTATATCTACTTTCACGCATTTACATTTAAGGACATGTAATTTACAACCGTCACTTTTGATATTTACTGTCATTACTTATAAATTTTTACTAAAATTTCTTCCTACCAAAATTATACTTTAACTTATCGTCCACTGGTTTTGACATGATCGGATTTAAGCATTCTATATAAATAATAATGTAAAAACAGGAGAGTACGAAATTCTATAAGTTTATCTCATTCAAATCTATAGGAAGCGCTTTATTTAAATGTTTGTTTTTAATTATTTTCGTTCAAACTCTTTTTATCCGAGCCAGTCCGAAGCAGTGACTCTTAATTAGTTTACTCCTCGTGCTCTTTCTGCGATCCAGAGAGAAAAGAGTTTTAACTTCACTCGGTATATCTAGCCATTCAACATTCTCTTTTGACAGAAAAGAAGTGCAAAGGCGGGGCTTGTGTAAACACGGCCTTTATACTTGTTCCAACACCGTTTCATAATGAGATACCGTTGTTTGCACTGCTTGCAAATAATAACCTGGCAATGCATCGTATGCCAACTGTTTTCATTGCTTTGTTTAAATACATGTGCGCCATGCACAATGTCAACACTACTGTTCTAATTGTAGCCGTTTCAGGGGAGGAATAAATGTTTAGAATTCGATTTTTTTTACAAGCAATCATTTTTGTATGCCTCACTCTCTCCATGGCTCGTATAAATACATTTTGATAATTGCTTAAAACTAGGGTTACGTCACACTTATTAATATTAGGGTAAGGTAAACGTCGGACTTATGTATTTCAAATTGTTTAACCTCAAAACATTTTTATCATTAAAGTACAAAATTAAAGCTGTTACACTTTTGCGAAACATAGAATTTTGCCTTTTGTTTTAAATACATGTAGTGTGCAACACATAAACTGATTTTTTCTACTCCACATAGCTCATTCATGATTGTTTGTACTTTAACATTTTTTAAAAGCTAAATGGTTTATACATTATTGTTCAGAAAAAAAAAATATATATTAATATATATATATATATATATATTAAATACAATTAGTAATTGTTAATAACATATAGAAATATATATATTTCTATGTATTTGGACAACATCATAGCCTAAAATAATTATTGTATTATAATTTCAACATTTAGACACCAGTTAGAGTAATTATTTCCTAACACTAAATAATATAGATCCTGATTGTAATGCCACCTTTCCAATGTCAAACAAAAAGTATGTTTTCAGAAAACTGTTAAGTTGGTTGCCTTTGGTATGAATAAAATCTGTACAAAATTTTCTTTAAAACCAATATATTATATGTTCAAACTACACAAACACTATAAATAAAAGGTTTGATTGAGTTTCACATATCATAGAATAAAAAAAATGCTGTGTAATTTTTTAAATTTCAAAGTAAAAAAGTTACAATTTTTTTTTTTAGCGATTGCTGTGTTTACTGGTTTTGTTTCATAAAACTAATGCGTTGGCACAAAGGAAATTACCTATGTATATGGATGCTAAGGGTAGTTTACAGGAAGTTCAGCCGCATCAGCGAAAAGAGTACTATAAGATGATAGCGATAAAGCACATGGATAAGAATAGCATCTGGCGCGTTCGGCCAGTCTTGGCTCCAGCCTGACCATCGACGGTGACCTTGAGTATATTTCCCCAAACCACGTGACCACAATTGAGGACATAAATAGTCATAGCTACTAGCCAGAGAATATAATGACATTAAAAAAAAGGATATAAATAAATTCCACGAGTTTAAGGAAAGGCACATAAAAATGTACCAGTGCAAACAAATTCCCGCAAGAGGTTTATAGCTGATTAAATGCGCGTCAGCAGTACAGGGCCACACGCTCCTATACATCATTGTAAAACGGAACAACGAAGCTTGTAAAAAGTTTTTAACATGAATCTCATCAAAAAGGAAAAGGGTAAAAACAAAACACGGGGCGAACATGGACCTCCCAGAAATATATACACTTCTTTGTGTACAACGACAAATTTATTTCGGAAAGGGGGTGATGTTTTAGAGAAGGTGATAAAAAAACAAAACTGGCGGTCTAATTGTGGAAATGTATGGTAGAATGGTCCAACAGCCCTATCCAATAATTCTATGTATGGGGTGATTACATCTTCCGTAAAGGTATAGCAAAAATTTTAAAATAGGTATTAGAAAAGTTTTGTTATTCATACGGCACAAAACAACATTTGAATGAACCACTTTGCCTGATTTTACCATAAGAAACGATTAAATAAATAACTTCACCTTGACTCAAAAGGAAGAACTTACTTAATATTTATTTTTATTACCACGTCTTACCGCTTGTTAAGGTTATGAGCATATATGATAATTATTATTATGGGGTAAGGATGTGGAAGGAAGCATTTTAGAAGTAATCTACCCGGTTTTGTGTGGACGAAGAGTGGGAAAATATTTATTAAAAACTACTCTTAGTAGACCCAACCGGAACACGAGCTCCGAACAGTAGCCAGACTAACGCGAGAGTGACATCTTAGTCAGTTCGGCCAATGAGGCGTGTACTCACTTATTGGCGGGAGTTTGAAACTCAACACCTTAAACCTGTGCTCGCCAAAGGTAGGTACGTGGGGGAAAAAGAGCATTAGTATCATCCTATAAAGTTTGCCAAAATAATTTTTTTGTACCTCATCTCTTAGCTATCCAGGATACACGCATTTTATTTGCTCTAATGGGATAGGGTTAGGAAAGGTAAAGTTTAGATTAGATGCACCTTGATTTGCGCGAAGATAGTGGGAAACCATTTAATAAAAATGCTCTATGTTTGGCTGGGCGGGATTAGAACCTCAACCTTACAACCACCAGCAAACCACACTAGATTATCATAAGTTTATTTCAATTATTAGTTTTATGGTCGGTGTTTGAAAATCCTCCGACCAGACGGAGTTGGGTTTTTCCCGAATCGGGCTCCCACTTTCCAAATTATATTTGTAAACTTTTTTGGTAAACTGTACCTTTTTTCATCCATATGCCATATTGCAGCGGTTCCCAAAGTGTGCTCCGCGGAGCACCTGGTGCTCCGCGAAACATCTCCAAGTGCTCCGCGGAGATATTGTAAATAAAATAAATGTGACAAGATCTCAAAATTGTTTATTTGTGCGGTCATGAACTGTTTTTAGATAAGTATTGTGTAAAAATAATCTAGCTCCTGCATCGTGCCGTAAAGCAGTGTAAATAGCAAGTATTATGGATCCAAAGTGCATTTTCATGCGGCATCTCAGTCAGGTTTACCCGCCCGCACCTTCTTG
>CABFOW010000722.1:179276-216513 GCA_902141385.1 Timema californicum | reverse complement strand
CGCTGATAATGTAGCATTATATTGGTGAAATAATTTTTAAAATCGGTCCAGTAGTTTTTGAGTTTATCCATTACAAACAAAAGAATCAAATCTATCCTCTTTATAATATTAGCGTAACCCGCCTCGGTGACGTAGTTGGCTAACGCGCTGGTCGTGTTGATCTGATCGACTGCTGAGGACGGGGAGATCAAGGTTTGAATCTCGGCCGGGTGAATTGGGGGTGGTTTTTCCTATATGGTTCTCCACTCCCCCTACACGCAAATGCGGGTTCACTTCCTCTAATTCAACCTTCCTAATTCCCAATCCATTAGCGTAATTATACTTAAAGCGTATAACCCGAACGGGTAGTAAGACGCTGTGATACATAATAATAATATCAGTGTTGATTTTTGGTGAATAGGCTCTTATCATCTGAAAGGAAGTATTTACCAAACTTTCGCCAGTCACGACACATTTTGGGGCCATAGCCTAACCAAGGTACTTCTTCCAACTCTTCACTAGAAAAATAAAAACCAATACCTGCTATCTTGTAAATTATAAACCGGCGTTCTAAATTTTAACAAACGTTTTTAAGCCAAATAAATCTGTGTCAGAGGTTGATTATTAAAGTTAATGCCATCATATCAAAATATTCATTGGTTTCTCTATCAAATTTACTATTACTAGTACATTTTTTTGGGTATCAATACAACTCAGTGGTACGTTGGCGTACCCTAGGGGTTACTCTTATCGCAGTTTGAGAAACAATGGTTTAAGGAGCTATGGCTTAACGTTTCCCAGTAATCACTTAAATAGTTTTTTTTTTCCTAGTGGCCTGCATTTTTTAGTCATCAATTGTTTCTAAAATCACCTTAGTAGGTCTACAGGATTTTGTATAATGTTTATAAAATTACATTAATATATATTATCGTCTCAGTTTTAAAATAAGATATTACCGATACCAAATATTTTCTCTAAAAATATCGATTCTCGTTTCTTTATTTCAATCGAAAACGTGTGTTTAAATGTTATAGTCTTTTAATTATAGGTAACATTATTCCTAACAAATATATTATATATTATGTAATCGGTTTTACTTATTTTATCATAAGTAAAAACGATATTAATAAATATTTAAAATATCCTTTGATTGTGAAATGGCCTATTAATCATAGTTGACACTATCAAATTTTATAGTTTCCACTGAACCAGATAGTAGTTGACATAAATTCATCTTAGTTACCAGTGAACAAGATAGTAGTGGACATAACTACATTTTAGTTACCAGTGAACTAGATATTAGTTGACATAAATTCATCTTAGTTACCAGTGAACAAGATAGTAGTTGACGTAACTACATTTTAGTTACCAGTGAACTAGATAGTAGTTGACATAACTACATCTTAGTTACGAATGAACCAGATAGTGTTAGATATAATTACATCTTAGTTACCAGTGAACCAGATAGGAGTTGACATAATTACATCTTAGTTACCAATGAACTAGATAGTGGTTGATTTAACTACATTTGAGTTACAAATGAACCCGATAGAAAATGAAATAGTTAAACCCTAGTTGCCATTGAACCATATAATAGTTGACCTTGGAAGACTTGAACCAGATTGTAGTTTATCTTAAACGAATTTAGAGTGTTGTACTTTTTATTACGTCTTAGTACCAATCAGAGATGCCTGGCCTTAAATACCTTAATGGGGTAGAGATGAGGACAGTAGAATTTGAGGAAATATATCCGCACTTGCGTGGAGGTAATGTGAGAAATCCCATCACCGACAAACCCAACTAGACAAGCTGGACGTTTAGTCCACTTATTCTCCGATGAGGGTGACCATTGTGTTCAACGTAATGGTTATTAAAGTTGTATTAAATTTACAAATTGCACTCAAAATGGCCAAAATATACATAGGTTTATATATATCCAGTAGAGTAGGAGCTGTCTTACACTATAGGAAGTGCTCAAAATTGCCAATTTCGGCCTGAATGCAAGCCTACGGTTGACGTGTTGTAGAACTCCTCACTCTTTCAAAAACACCGGGTGTTAAGAATAACCCTCAGAACAGGGGTCAGCCACCTATGTTTACATTTAGCGAAGGTCCCACGATCAATTCCCCACCGTTTCATATTTTTCTTCCTATACATCTTGTATTTATTCCTTAAATTCAATAATAATTTTCTTCAATACTTTGGTATCTACCTTTAAAGAGCATACATTAAATAAATAAAATAGACACTCCGTTCATCCTACCTTGATGGATTAGACTGTGGGCCTATCTTATAAGCTGTACCATAGCAGCATAATGCAAGGTAAGCTCACCCTTTCGTGAAGATGTGGTTTTCTTACGCGATCAACTGAAAATTGCTGCGAGATCAACTGACCTATTGTCAACCCCTGCCATAGAACATACCTAGTCAACAGGTCGGGAGATATTGAGTATGGTATACAAATAGTTTAATGGACCCACTTGGCTGTGACTCATAAACAAGGTCAAATGGGACACTTGTTTATATGAATTATTTCTATAGTTTTTATCGCCCCGGTCCACAGCGGAAGGGGTGTTATAAGGTGTCACTCTCGCAATAGACTTGGTGGTGAGATCTAAGTTCGAATTCTAGTTCAGTGTACTGAGGGTGGTTTCCCCTAAATGGTTTTCCACTCTCCTTCCTTGCAAATGTGGGTAAATTTCCTCTAAATTCAACCTTACTTATTACTAACACATTAGTGTAGTTAGTATTTAGGCGTATAGCCCAAACGGGTAGTAAGAATCAGTGCTAAAGAAAATTGGAGGCTTGGGAGGTGAGTTCCAGACCCCTTCCGACACCCACCTTTCTACGCCTCATTTGGGGAGTGTCACTTACCTAAATGATTGACAAGTCTAGTTTCCAGGTGAACTACTGAATTAAGTGCCAAACATTGAATTGAGTGCCAACCCTATTTCTGGGTTGCCGGAATTGAGTCCCTAAGAGGTTGTTGACATGAACTTGTTAGGTTAGGTTGGATTATGTTAGGTTAAATTAGGTTAGGTTAGAGTAGGTTGATTAGTTTAGGTTAGGAAAGGTTAGATTAGGTTAGGTTAGAATGGGTTAGGCTAGGTTCATTGCATCTAACAAATTAACATGATCGCCTGAAAGTGTCACAAACACTTTAGAGGTCTCTTGCATTAAGTCCACCATTGTATTCCATCATTTAGCATTTTTTGAAAGCGGAACTCAAAGCTATTAATGACAAACATCATATTTTGATTTTAGCTTGACATGCACTCCATGAATTTCAATATAGACTGACTAGAAAGAGTGTATGTTTTGCAGAATAATAGAGGGTTGTAACTTGGAATCAATTCAAACAACTGTTCCAAAACTCAATTCAATTCCATCCGTTCGTCACTTGCAATAAGTTTCCCCCTTGTTTTTTTCTCCTCCTTATATCCACATTCAGTTTGTAGTGTATGACGTGATAGGAGACTAAAGCACTTATCACACGAAAGGAACAACCAGGATGTTGAGTTAGCGTCGCAACCTATATTACAGCTGTAGTGACCTAATTTCCGAGACACCGCCTAAAACTTAAAATCACAGGAAAACTATTTAGTTATACCTGTCGTAAGTAAGATAAACACCGACATGTCACCAGGTTCTCTAGGGCAGGCTCCCTCCTTAAACTAGGTCAATGTTAAAAACCCATTTCTTCGGAGGTGATCTAATTCTCTCTCTCTCTCTCTCTCTAAAATTAGTAGCTTATCTTTTTGCAGTCATTCTTGCAATAGACTGGACTGAGACGACGGGGAGATAATGGTTTTGGACAAAGATTGGGTGTAATAATAATAATAATATTTCCCATCTGGGCCACATCACGTGTAACCCATTAGTGGAAAGATTAGCCTGTACTAATGTACTGCTGCCCAGGGGAAGCCCGAATGTACTAATCGTACATCCTTTCATTTTGTGGTTCTTTACATGTCCTAATGAGATGCGATGATGGTGATGGTGAGTATGAGGTTGATAGTGAGTATGAGGGTGTGGAACCAGTTGAAACTTTTAAAACCTATTTTGAGAATAACTAACAAAACCCTGGTGACCGTTGAGGTAATTCCTTTGGGCACAGCTGAAAATCGAACCCAGGACTCTTAAGCTTTTAGCCAGGTGCGCTAACCACTAAATAACCTGGACGGCTATCGGCTGTACTAGGGGCTGTTTAACCAAAATAATTTAACACTCTTCCTCCATTCAAAATAGAGTACGTTTCCTCTAAATTATACTTCCCTCATTCCAACTACGTTAGTGTAGTTAAATGTAAAGGGAAAAAAATACGGTGTACAAAAGTTTTTTGATTTAAACAGCATTTGGCATCAAAACAAGGTAATTCAACTAAATTATTATTTTTAGCACCGCGTCTTATTACCCGTTCGGGCTATACGCACTTACGCTAATGTGTAATGGTAGGGTGATTGTGAGATTAAATGGAGGACCTACAGTTTAACNCAGCATTTGGCATCAAAACAAGGTAATTCAACTAAATTATTATTTTTAGCACCGCGTCTTATTACCCGTTCGGGCTATACGCACTTACGCTAATGTGTAATGGTAGGGTGATTGTGAGATTAAATGGAGGACCTACAGTTTAACGTGGGATCTGAACCACGATGGAGGGCTGGCATTCCACACATTCAAAAGTTGTTATTAATACTCGTCTTGTCAGAGGTGAAGGAAGGGTTTGGCAATCAGATAAATCTGTGCCGGGACCGAGGATTGAACCCCGGACACCCAGCACAGAAGTCCGACACCTTACCCCTAGACCCCCAGGTCACCGAAAATAATTGAACTAAAGAATATAAGTGTACCCCTTACCACTCATCTACGTGGAAGGACGGTCTTGATGTCCTGTGAATTTTAACCAGTCTGTTTTTAGCTTATCAATAAATATAATACTTTGTTTTAAGAACACAAGTTCTCTTGGTTAAGTAAAGCAAACAGATTCAAGCTTCAAGATGTGATAAAAAAAACAATGACGTCATCGCAGTACGGTATTACGTGGCTAAGTGATCTAAAATCTCGCGAACATCTCCTCCATAGTGTGATTCACCTTAGTTTATACAAATATAACAAACTTTATCCCTTTTATTTAGTGTAAATACCTTATAAAAATAAATGGCTCATATGTTCTCCTTCCTTTATCTAAACTATAATTATAGCTTTCGTCACCTCGCAAGTAAGTGGCCACCAACCAAAAAGCCACCGCATGTTGACGAAGATAGTATCAACCTATGTGGATATATGGTGCCATGTTGACAGTACAATGAGCCCTCCGACCGTTAATATCAGTTTTATAGACCGTAGCCGCTACTTATTTATTCGAGTAGCTCCTCAATTGTCATCGCGGGATTTGAGTTGACCCCTTTCCAGACCCACTGCTTTCACAGAAAATACAAGTGCTTGGAATTGGACCCGGGACCTCTGAAAATGTTGTCAGGAACTATGACCACAAACACGGCCTAAGATGTATGAAACGAAATATATAATACATTGTTAACTTAAAATTAATTTAAATTACTGCAGTTGTAAAATGACACCTGGACGCGGGAATCGAACATATACATTGTTATGGGGGGTAGGGGGGGGGGAGATGAGCATCGTATTTTACCAAAGATTACACATTAAAATAATAAACACTGTTTTAGAAACATTTTATTTGTTCTGTGCATTTTCAACACCCTATTTCTCAAAAATGTATTTAAAAATATATTTGCCTATAACTCATAAAAAAAAGGCCCATTGATTGTATAAGATATTTTTAAAATAAAAGTTGTTTTTTACTTAAGAGTCCTACAACTATACGATGATAAGTTAATTAATATCTCAAATAATCGCGCAGATACGATCAAAATTGGAAATTTACCTTTATGTAAAGTACCCTCAAAAGTTATTTTCATGGAATAAAGAGATGCACCATTTTGTTTGTGATACATGAACTATATACGAATTTTGAATCAGAATCATTGGAGTCGGCTTTGGGAATGTCGATTTTTTTTAAATATTTTAATTCTAAAATAAGCTATCCTTAATTTTAGGGTTGGATAATTAATTTACAAAAAAAAAAACTTTCTGTGGAATCTTATTAAAACCCTAGATACCAAGTTTTTGCTTGATCGGTGAAATAGTTTTTAGGGTTCAAAAGGACATGAAATTTGAAGACTGTAGTAACGGTAATAACATGGAGGGAGCGAGGTCTACTGTTCACAGAACTACTAGTAAGACTGTAGTAATGATAAGAACATGGAGGGAGCGAGGTCTACTGTTACAGAACTACTAGTAAGACTGTAGTAACGATAATAACATGGAGGGAGGTCTACTGTTCACAGAACTACTAGTAAGACTGTAGTAACGATAATAACATGGAGGGAGGTCTACTGTTCACAGAACTACTAGTAAGACTGTAGTAACGATAATAACATGGAGGGAGGTCTACTGTTCACAGAACTACTAGTAAGACTGTAGTAACGATAATAACATGGAGGGAGGTCTACTGTTCACAGAACTACTAGTAAGACTGTAGTAACGATAATAACATGGAGGGAGGTCTACTGTTCACAGAACTACTAGTAAGACTGTAGTAACGATAATAACATGGAGGGAGGTCTACTGTTCACAGAACTACTAGTAAGACTGTAGTAACGATAATAACATGGAGGGAGGTCTACTGTTCACAGAACTACTAGTAAGACTGTAGTAACGATAATAACATGGAGGGAGGTCTACTGTTCACAGAACTACTAGTAAGACTGTAGTAACGATAATAACATGGAGGGAGGTCTACTGTTCACAGAACTACTAGTAAGACTGTAGTAACGATAATAACATGGAGGGAGGTCTACTGTTCACAGAACTACTAGTAAGACTGTAGTAACGATAATAACATGGAGGGAGGTCTACTGTTCACAGAACTACTAGTAAGACTGTAGTAACGATAATAACATGGAGGGAGGTCTACTGTTCACAGAACTACTAGTAAGACTGTAGTAACGATAATAACATGGAGGGAGGTCTACTGTTCACAGAACTACTAGTAAGACTGTAGTAACGATAATAACATGGAGGGAGGTCTACTGTTCACAGAACTACTAGTAAGACTGTAGTAACGATAATAACATGGAGGGAGGTCTACTGTTCACAGAACTACTAGTAAGACTGTAGTAACGATAATAACATGGAGGGAGGTCTACTGTTCACAGAACTACTAGTAAGACTGTAGTAACGATAATAACATGGAGGGAGGTCTACTGTTCACAGAACTACTAGTAAGACTGTAGTAACGATAATAACATGGAGGGAGGTCTACTGTTCACAGAACTACTAGTAAGACTGTAGTAACGATAATAACATGGAGGGAGGTCTACTGTTCACAGAACTACTAGTAAGACTGTAGTAACGATAATAACATGGAGCGAGGTCTACTGTTCACAGAACTACTAGTAAGACTGTAGTAACGATAAGAACATGGAGGTCTACTGTTCACAGAACTACTAGTAATACTGTAGTAACGATAATAACATGGAGGGAGCGAGGTCTTCTGTTCACAGAACTACTAAGTTAGCTCAAAACGATTTTACAACGTGCTAGCTCCATGTAAATGAGTTCATATGTCCTATATATTCGACTTTCTTTATTAATTGGTTATTCAAAATGCTATTAGCCAAGGATGTGCTGGTAAGATGCCGTAAAATAAAATGAATTAAATCTATAATTAACTTTCTAATAAGTTTTTTTTCTAACGAACAGTGATATTTAACAGCACATGTTTTATAAAGTAGCATGTTTGTTCTCATTTCATAACTTAATTCCTCCCGTCGAGAAGTGTGGTAAAAAGAACAATAGAACAATTCAAGGACTAAGGTGTTAGAAGCACATATACAGAGAAGAAGTGGGGAAAAAAAATGGATTTTTTTTTCTGTAGAAGACTCTTCTTTTGCGTCCTTTTATTTCTTAAGCGCCGATGTTTACCAAGAGAATTATTCTGCACACAACGCATAAATAAGTCTACGTACTCACAAACTCACACACAAAGACACACTCACGCCTCCTTTATGAGTGACTTTGACACAAGTACGCACCATTATTATTATTGCGTCTGAATAGAGGAAGACGGTGATTATTGTTTCATTGTTGTTTACGATTGTTGTGTGTGTTCAGGGTGGTACCGTCACTTATTCACTGTAGGGGAAGGACAGAGGAGTTTAATAATGGATCCAACAGACAAATAAGGGCGAGTGACGTCACGCCGAGAACGGGCAATAAACTAGTTCTTGGACAAGAAACGTTTTATGACTTGTCAAAGGTACACCGGCTGTGATATTACATTCAAGGAAGTTGTTTTTTTATTGGAGTGTAGAGTGAAACTTTCTAAACACAGAGATTATATCAGCACAGGAATTAAAAACTAATTTAATCTGTGAGAGTGCGTCTAATAATACACAATAAAACCTATTATGTATATACATCTAATAAGTTGTTATACTAAATTTGATGGTTGGCTGAAATTGCTTTCAAACTGTAAATATATGGATCACCATCATCCGGTATCAAACCGGGATCTCTAGAAGTGGTAGTCTTAATTTTAAAGTAGCCCGTCAGAACTTATCGTGAAAATATATTCTTCATAGGCAAGAACTAGTTTGCCCACCTCTATGAGTTAGTGGTATGTTTCCATTCTCCCAGTCAGGTGATAGTTTGCCCACCCCTGTGGACTAGTCACGTGTTTCCATTCTCCCTGCCAGGAGATAGTGTGCCCACCCCTGTGGACTAGTCACGTGCTTCCATTCTCCCTGCCAGGAGATAGTTTGCCCACCCCTGTGGACTAGTCGCGTGTTTCCATTCCCCCAACCAGGAGATAGTTTGCCCACCCCTGTGGACTAGTCGCGTGCTTCCATTCCCCCAGCCAGGGTATAGTTTGCCCACCCCTGTGGACTAGTCACGTGCTTCCATTATCCCAGCCAGGAGATAGTTTGCCCACCCCTGTGGACTAGTCGCGTGTTTCCATTCTCCCTGCCAGGGGATAGTTTGCCCACCCCTGTGGACTAGTCGCGTGTTTCCATTCTCCCAGCCAGGAGATAGTTTGCCCACCCCTGTGGACTAGTCACGTGCTTCCATCCTCCCAGCCAGGGGATAGTTTGCCCACCCCTGTGGACTAGTCGCGTGTTTCCATTCTCCCAGCCAGGAGATAGTTTGCCCACCCCTGTGGACTAGTCACGTGCTTCCATCCTCCCAGCCAGGGGATAGTTTGCCCACCCCTGTGGACTAGTCGCGTGTTTCCATTCTCCCAGCCAGGAGATAGTTTGCCCACCCCTGTGGACTAGTCACGTGCTTCCATCCTCCCAGCCAGGGGATAGTTTGCCCACCCCTGTGGACTAGTCGCGTGTTTCCATTCTCCCAGCCAGGAGATAGTTTGCCCACCCCTGTGGACTAGTCGCGTGTTTCCATTCTCCCAGCCAGGAGATAGTTTGCCCACCCCTGTGGACTAGTCACGTGCTTACATTCTCACAGCCAGGAGATAGTTTGCCCACCCCTGTGGACTAGTCGCGTGTTTTCATTCTCCCAGCCAGGAGATAGTTTGCCCACCCCTGTGGACTAGTCACGTGCTTACATTCTACCAGTCAGGAGATAGTTTGCCCACCCCTGTGGACTAGTCGCGTGCCCACAGCCGAAGTCTCGCCACAGCCCTGTGCAAACCTGAGCTAGGGCGCGGCTGTTGCTCACCTCAGCATTTCCGACCCGCGACGTCCCGAGATCCGGTCCGGTGTTTGAACCCGTCCGTCCTCTGCGCATGCGCGCACCTCAAGGAAGTACGACATCTCGCCGTGGCTCAGGTTCGACTCGCAATGAGGCCGAGTAGGATATTAAAGTGGAAGTGTAGGAAATGCGAGTATTTTTAGCCAATCTAAATAAAATATTGCTCCAGTAGAAACATAATAGTTTCATTTTCTTCACATGGTGATTGCAACAGTTGTTGAATATGTAATGCATTGATGACCTTAGATTGCTTGGACGACAGCTCAAAAAGTTACTAGAAATATTCCCTAAAGTATCCCTACGCCAACAGCTGACATTTATCACTTTGGATAACTGTAATGAAAACGTATGGTAATGTATGAATATGATAGTTACTCTTAAAATTGTTAAAGGATTTTTTTTTTGTTGGCAGGACGGTAACCTTAGAGGAGATTCAGTGTACCGCAATCACGTGGCTAGAGCTTTAATATTACTACTATAAAGCCACACGGCTGACTCACTCACTGATATTAATGTTTACCCACTTCCAGATGAGCTAGAAACTTGAAATTTATAGCTTCTAGCTTGTATCCGACGGTAAAATTCCAAAAGGTTTAAAAAAAAAAATCAAAATGACGGAGCAACTTTAAAGTCGGTGCGGACCTTTCTTTGGAGGACTCTTGTGGCTAAACGGTAAGACCTATCAAAAAAAAACACTCCAAAATTACATTAGTTTACATTCACTTGCAAAAAAAAACTCACTGGGGGCTTAGGTGCGCACCCCCCAACGAGCAAAGTGAGTATATACACATACCTATTGAATGCCATCTTAATGAAAACATTACCAAACGTGAAAACCAAAGAAAAAATTAACGATAACCTGCTAGAGACAAGGACAAAAATTACGCTACTTCCTGTTATGAAAAATCTAAAAATATATCTTTACAAAAAAATGGGGGAAAAAAACTTCTACCTGAAATCCAAAATTGCTTATTTCGGAAACCAACCTAGCCCTTAGTATAAATATAACTGTCATTACCGAATCTAATCATTCTCGAACGAGAATTCGAAATGAGATCACAAAGTCAACTAAGTCAAGGCTCTTCTCCGCACGCGGTGTGTGTGTGTGTGACGTCACGCCGAAAGCAAACCCGCCCGCCCGTCTAGGGTGCGATGAGATTTGTTCAAAGTGTCCCACCTTTTCTTCCCCCCTCTCCTCCTTCCCCCCCCCACCCCTTCTGTACCTTAGCCCCCAGGTTCCTGTCCGGATGTGGAGTTTTCCCGGTGTCGGTTCGTTAAAGAGAGATATATGTCCAGATCTTTCAGTCTTGGATTGTCTGTTTGTAGCTGAAGTTCAAGTCGTCTGTCTCTCCTGTCTTGTGTGTGTATGTGTGAGTGGTTGGGTCATCCAAAGAATGTGATAAAGGAGGGAGGAAAGAGGGGAAACACGCTTTAAGAATCTACCAATATTGCGATGGGAGAAATGTGGGTACGTAATTGATCTATATTAATAATTTACGTTAATCGGTGAATGTATGAATGTTATTATCGACAAGGTTCCCAATTCCATAGTTTTTAAAAAAAAAGTTTTTCGGGAGGAGGATTTTTACATTAAATATCATCTCTGAGAGAACTGCAGTTTATCCTTACTCACTCTCGATCAACTGTTGTTAAATCTCTCCGTTTCCAGCTAAATATAAAGGTTGTGTGCTTGGGTAAGAAGGAGCTACCGGCAACATCGACGAACCAGCGTTGCAAGATTGGTCTTATATTCAAGAGAAAGATAACGTTTCTCGATAGCAAGTATACAGCTCCCTCAGAGATGGTAGCCAGTGTAGGTAGCTGAAATACATTTTGCCAATCAGATGAAAAAAACTCAGAATTATCTTCTGTTACCACACATATATACATGGTATATATGGAATATAAAATTAAGGCGTCCCATAACAGGTAATACAAACTAACTTAACCTAGAACAGAATACCTCAATATTATATACATGACAAAAAAACTCCAACAATCAGGGTAGCAGGTTGAGCTCAATTTTACTTTACCCGCTTTAATGGTCTAATGGTCTAGAGGGCAAAGCGTCACTCTCGCAATAGACTTGACTTGGGGAGGTCAAGGTTCGAACCTTGCTCTGGTCTACTGAGTGCGGCTATTATTTTTAAAAAAAGTTCCTCTCTCCTTTCATGCAAATACTAGTACACTTCCAATAAAATCAATCTTCTTTGTATTTAACACACTAGCGTAAAAAGCGACATAAAAAAGTATTTTACATATATTTACCCAACCAATATTATTAGTCTACTCTTAACTTAATAATAATAATAATAATATTAGGTATTTTATCTTAGGACAGGTCCATTCCTTTTGTTAGTGAACTTAGACCGCCAATGCGCCCTGTACTCTGCCTCCCCCTTCACCTCCCAGAGTGGTCATCTTCCCCTCAAGTTATCCGATGTTTGAATCCTCCTCTTCCATAGCGGCTCTTTCCCTCAACCTTTCCTTCTATGACGTCATGTAGAAGACAGTTCGTCATAAGGATGTGTCCTATTCAGTTTGCTTTGCGCCAAATAATCACATTTTCTTCTCACCCACTCTTCTCGGGTATTCTTCATTTGTCATCCTGTCTGTCCACCTGATCTTCTCAACTTACACAAATTAAATTAATCCAACATGGTTTATA
This sequence comes from Timema californicum, assembly GCA_902141385.1. Lineage (NCBI taxonomy): Eukaryota > Metazoa > Arthropoda > Insecta > Phasmatodea > Timematidae > Timema > Timema californicum. The sequence goes on along the minus strand of CABFOW010000722.1, from coordinate 204,071 downwards.
CTATAAAACACAACCTAGCATTACCTGAACTTAATTGTATGAGCTAACATTTCTCCTAAAAGCATTAACTAGTAAATTACTATTAATTCTACCCGCCTCGGTGACATAGTTGGCTAACGCGCTAGTCGTGTTGAGCTAGACTGCTGAGGACGAGGAGATCAAGGTTCAAATCTAGGTTGGGTGAACTGGGGGTGGTTTTTACTAAATGGGTTTCCACTCTCCCTCCACGCAAATGTGGGCTCACTTCCTCTAATTCAACCTTCCCAATTATTATTATTATTATTAATAGCACCGCGTCTTACTACCCAACCTTCCCAATTCCTAATCCATAAGCGCTATAAGCGTATAACCCGAACGGGTCTAGTAAGACGCGGTGCTAATTAATAATAATAATAATAATAATAACTAGTAATTCTACTTGAGTATCCAAATATATATAATAAGCTATTCAATTTTTTATTTTATTTTACTTTCACTCGACACCTTAGAGAGAAAGTATTGTGATTGTCAAAAAATTCTAAATCGAGATTTGTATAAATGCCAACGTTTCTTGACCCCCTGAAACAAAAAGAGTAGTTTTCGCAATGCCATCTGTCTGTGTGTCCGTCTGTCTCTCTGTACCTCGTGCTAGAGCCGAAGCCATTTTACCGATTGAGCCAAACCTTGGTATAAGAGGTTTCCATAAGGTCTCCCCGATGTTTTTTTTTTAAATTGGACATTCAACCCTAAAATTAAGGGTAGTTTACTGGATAGAAAAAGGAGAAAAATTGATTTTCTCAAAATTCGCTCTAACAATTTTAAATAAATTTTAAATTAATACACTGTTTATCATTTATTATAAACAAGATGACAATTCTCATTTTCTTATGCAAATGACTGAGGGCATAAGGGAAATTTTCGAGTTTTCATAATTTCTCCACAACTATTTGAGATAAGAAAGCATTGTAAAGTGTTAATATATTAAAGATAAATATATTATATTTGAAATATATTTTTATAAAACCAATAGTTTCTGAGCTATAACCAAATACATATAAAAGCGAAAATAAAAAATAAATATTTTTTTTCTCAAAATAGGCTATAACAATTAAAATTAAAATTCGTATCTAGGCACTGTTTGAAATAAAAACAAAATAGCACATATTTTTCCCGGCAAAACGACTTAGAAGGTACTTTGCATTAACTGAATCTCTATTTCGGATCATAATCTCGCAACTTTTTGAGATTAAAATTAATTTATCCCTGCAGGGTTGTAGGAATAGTATAAACAAATAACTTTAAATTGAAATATATATATATATATATACACACACACAAGCAAATCTTATTTTTTAATGAAGGTATTGGAAATGGAAGGTTGATTACTGTACTCTTTGATGAACAATGATGTTCCTTTTTTCTTTAAATGTTTCTGTAACAGTGTATATTAGTTCATTTATGCTCTTTGGTGGAATGTGATGCTCTTTCTTACATTACATTTCTGCAACATAGTCTATTATTTCGTTTCACATTATATTACCAGTTATAAGTAACCTATAATTTAGGTAAAGTAGAGAGAAAGTATGTGTGGAGCACCGTACCATTTATTTTAAATACAAAATTATGGACAGATAACAGCATAGCTAACACATGATTACTAACTCGTATCGATGGTTACACGGAATTAATGTATATGGGGAGTTAAGGGATTGAATCCCAGCCTGGTAAACAGAGGGTGGTTTTTTCCCCCCTAAATGGTTTCCCCAACTCTTTCTTTAAAAGACAAGTCTGATGTATCTTAATTGGAGGGAACAGTTTACTAATACAGTCCTGTAAATGAGTTTAAATATTTGTACTGTGGTATTCATATATATAGATAAATTATGGTGTAATGAGGTGGACTGGACAGATCTAGCTCAAGATAGGTATAGGATGTAATGAGGTGGACTGGACAGATCTAGCTCAAGATAGGTATAGGATGTAATGAGGTGGACTGGATAGAACTAGCTCAAGATAGGTATAGGATGCAATGAGGTGGACTGGATAGAATTATCTCAAGCTAGGGATCGTGTGTAATGAGGTGTACCTACTGGATAGATTTAGCTCAATATTGGGAAAGGTGGAGGGTTTTTTTTAAGTGCGGCAATGAACTTTAGAGTTTCTAATACTATAAATTAAGTAAGTAGCTTCCGTCCAAATTGGCTTGTCTTGGCACCAACCCACGATCCACAATCGAATATCCTGAGTCGTTAATAACCAGTGTTTTATTTGGTTTTCGGTTGGTCAAAAGGATAGTGATGGAGGGGGCAATAGGGTTGCGAACAGTTTACTATTAAAATCCCATCAAACCTTGTTTGCTCTGGCAACAACCCAAAAACCGACCCTTTATAATACACTCGCAACGATTTAATCAAATTAATAAAAGTATGTTTATGTTTTGACAGTTTATCAATACAATGGAACAGAAAGAAGAGAGGGAAGGCGTCAAAGAGGAGGCCATTTCCTCCCAACAACTGCAGCCTGCTCAACGCCAGGAGCCCCCCTCAGTGATTACCTCTCAGCAGCGCCACGTGCGGACCATCACCACTGCGGGCCACATCACCACCGGTCATGTGCCCGACGAGGATGAGGACTACGAAGAGGAGGAGCTACCCCCGCCTCCTTTACAACAGGTAGAGACAGGGGGAGCCGAGGAGCAGCTGGTGCCAACGACACCCGAGCAAGAGTCGGAGATGGTTGAGCAGCAGCAACAGCAACAGCAACAGCAAGATCAACAGAGTCCCACCAACCAATTGTACTCGTCCCCCTCGGCGTCCATGGAACTCTCTCAGGCGCCCCCTCCGTCCAACTCTGCTCGTCATTCCCCTGCTGGACACACCCCTAGAAACAGTCAACCTTCTCCCAGCGGCCACGTCCCTCTCACACCTCCCGACCATCACCAACAGGTCTACCAAATCACCCCTATTCACGAGCAGCAAGCTGTTCAGAAGGTCCAAGTTGCAACGCACCTCCCGCCCTCCCTTCTCCTCAGCAGATACATTACACCGCAACTCCTACTAGTCAAGAGATTCACGTCCAGAGGAGTCAACCCCAGATGAGGTACACGCCACCGATATCGAGGGATCAGATAAGAGTCACCCCTCAACATCAGATTATCTACACAAGCGCCTCCATCCCCGATAGAGTCCATCACACGCTCCAACAGCAGCACCAACAGAGTCCTCCTCCACCTCTGATGGCGATCAGCAGCCTCCATCATTCAGGGGGACACACCATAACTCAGAACGTCCAACACAGGTACACCCCTACTCCTAACAGAGACCGCATGATCCAGAGTTCCAACCCACATGGTCGGTACGCATCACCATCCGTAGAGCATCAGCATCCCAACGACGTTCAGCAGAGGTACGCGACCCCTCCATCGACAATCCAAGGACACCACGAACTTCTGCAGCAGCAGGAAGAACAGCACCAAATGCAAGCGTACCAGCATCAAGACATGACACCCCCTCCTCCTTTGGAACACATCGTCCCGAGTCACAGCGGTCAGCAGATGAACGCGTTCAGTGAGAACATCCAGGTGAAGTTCGATAGTGACGCGGAGCTAGCGCACCTCCACCATATAAAGGATCCTTCCATGTCTCCTCAAGGGGACGTCGAAATGGGTAGTGGTCACCACCTCACGCAACAGGATCTGCCCTCGACGACGTACACAACCTTAGAGACCGTGACCTTGACGAGCTCTTCCGGCGCGCAGTACCAAGGAGGTTACAGTGAGGTTGTGGGAGCCCCCCAGTATCAGATCCTCCCAGCGTCTAGCACCCCGTCATCCGTTGGTGGATTTCCACCTTTCCTGACCAAGTCCAGCGGTTCTAACAGCGATCTCTACACCTTGAATCCTTCCCCGACAGGAAGTTTCGGCAAAGTCGTCTTAGCAGGATCCCCGGATGGCAGTTTGGTTTACATGAAGTCCGACCCTACTCTGACGTCGGCCATCCATCCTAGCAAGAGCAGCACGGCCCAGCAAATCTTGTACAGTAGTCTTCAAGGTCACAACCAGTCTCTGGCGTACGAGCAGAGCCAACAGCCTGGTTCTCCAGGTTCGCAGCAGGTAACCTTGTACGGGCACGCGGGTTCGGCGAGCTACCAGTACATCAGCAAGTTGCCTTCGGACGCCGGGACGCAATACTGGGCGACGACGTCAGTGAATGGATCCCCTCCTCATCTCGACTACGTCGGGGCAGGGTACGGAGGGTCCACCCTGCAGAACTCTCTCAACACTGAGGGAAGTGGTGGTATTCAGTTGAGCAACGGCTCGTACATCGGTGGCGGTCCATCTACTTCGTGGAGCAGCATGGGCCTAGATGACTCATACGATCCAAGTAAGATTTCATTTTACTAAAACCCCTATGTTGGTTTTTATTTATTCATGCTTTAATCCTAGAGTCCAAATTCAAATTCTTGTGTCCAAATTTAAATCCTCGAGTTCAAATTCGAATCCTCGAGTCCAAATTGAAATCCTCGAGACCAAATTTAAATCCTCGAATCTTTACAAATGTACAATTAAGTTTAGATGAAAATATTTAAAATTGATTTAAAAGAGTTGTTCATGACTTGGTGGGACTGACAAAAAATATTTTGTTTGTCGTGTCTATTATGTCATAAACAAAAATGAGAAAACTTTTATAGTAAATTAATTATTTTAATACAATATTGTACTTTTTTTTATTTATTTATCTCCCAACTACACAAATCTATATAATTCCTTTTACCAAATTGCTTAAAATAAGTTATTTCAAGTCAAGATCGTCAAAATTGTATTCGAGATACTGTTGATATTTTTATGAATCTATAATCTCCCGAATGCCACAGGATTTGGGGAGTTTCAAGGAACCAAACAGCCCACCGTTATTGTGGGCTAGTTTTGTAAAATTTTATTCCAATAAATATAACGTTTTAAACGCGGAAACAGTTTGATGGATTCCATTCGAACTTGGTATATAGTTGCTGAATAGTCAAACACCAAGGTCGAATTGGGATCTTTATTCTAGTCCTCATATTTAGGGTAATTTATTTAGTCACTAGTTCTTAAAGTTTGTAATTCAAAATCATGGCGTCAACAATTTTGTTCACAATTTATATTTGAAAGATGTTCTGTATGTTTATGCATGTAGTTTTATAAGCCTATTCTCGCTAATTGAAATTATGAGAAAATGGCTAAATTGATTTTGACAAAGGAACACTCCTTTTAAAGTTTAGGGTCCCGGACGTCTACACAAAAAGTGTATTTCAATGAAAAACAGGTTTTTTAAAATGTTATTACAAACGATAACAAGCTATATTAGAAAGTATTAACGATTGTAGCTATGTATGTAGGAAAGTGGAGGCCATGGGAATGAAGTTTGTGAGGAGCATGTTAGCTGTCATGAGGAGAAATAAGATTAGGAATGAATTTATCGGGGAAAGAATGGAGGTACAGGGAGTACATGAGATAATAAAGGAAGAAAGGGTTAGATGGTTATGGCCATGCAATGAGGATGTTATTATTATTATTATTATTAGCACCGCGTCTTACTACCCGTTCGGGTTATACGCACTTACGCTAGTGTGTAATGGTAGGGTGATTGTGAGATGAAATGGAGGACCTACAGTTTAACGTGGGATCCGAACCACGGTGGAGGCCTGGCATTCCTCACATTCACAAGATGTCTTGTCAGAGGTGAAGGAAGGGTTTGGTAATCAGATAAATTTGTGCCGGGACCGAGGATTGAACCCCGGCCGCCAGCACAGAAGTCTGATAACCTACCCCTAGACCACCAGGTCACCTACCAATGAGGATGGAAACGGAAAGAAAACCAAAGATAATGGTGCGATTATGTAGGAAAAAATCCCAATGGAGATCCATATGGAGTTGGTAAGAAAATGTGCAAGTGAAAGAAGAGGAAAGGAAGCGTTTAAAGGAGGGAGAATGTTGGAAGGATAGAGGAAAATGGAGGCATTTTACTAAACTGATCCAACCGCAGGCTGGAAATAGTTGATGTACAGTAATGTAATAACTTCATTTTTTAAAACTACGACGTTTGTTTATTTATCTTATTCTGTTATTACACACACGCAGATCACATGCTGGATACGGTGAAAGAGTGCGTAAACTGCGGCGCCAACTTCACCCCCCTCTGGCGTCGCGACGGTACCGGCCACTACCTGTGTAACGCTTGTGGTCTATACAACAGGATCAATGGCGTCAACAGACCTCCGGTGCGCAACCAACAGAAGAAGATTGCTTCGGTGAGTACCAACAAGTCACGAGTGCTATCTCCGTGGTCAAGTGGTTAGACCAGGGTGGTGGTGAACCTTGGTATGCCGCGTGTCACTTCGCGGATTACACATACTACCGAACACGTCATTTACAGTCAGTTCACCCTGTAAAGCAGCGTCCAGACTAGCGAGTTAGATCCGAACCTCGCCTCGAACGTCAACAACGTCGAATAAATGGTTTAGCCGGAATGTTCGCAGCAACCCATTGGGTATCGGTATTTTGAAGAACCGTCAAAGGGTGTTAAGAGGTTAGGCTCAAAACTCATTGAACGGCGTGCTGCGAGATGAATCATTTGCAATGTTGTTTTTTCTTCTAATAAACCTTTCGTCACACGAGCTTAAAATATTAGTTTGGCAGTTGCTTGTTGTTTAATTTTACAAAACCTTGAAATTTTGATTTGAAATTAAGTTTTTTGTCATTTACTTATTACATATTAAATTCCAAAATCGTTTTATTAAGAGGTTGAGGGAAATAAATAAAATTTAATTAAATCTTTAAAAATTAAAAGTATATTAAAAACAATATTCACAGTTACATGATTACTCGCGCGTTATAAACTTAATGATATTGTGAGTCTTTCATGCACAAATTATGGATTCTCTTAGAGTTTTTTTTTCACTTTTGGCCCAAACAATATTATTAGATACTCAAAACCACTTGGTGACATTCGAGTAAAGTTTTGGTATTGAGCACTAATTTCTTGAAATTTAAGATCACGAAGCAAATTATTTATGCTGTATTCCGCTCACCTTAAGTACAGCCGAGTTTACCACCATCGTTTGTTTTATTTTCTTTGTTGCAAGATGTAAATAAATATATGCCGTGGCAGCCAATTTTATTTTTTCCCTGTTCATTGCGTGCGTCATCCATCGAAGTATGTAACTTCCTGAAGTAAAATATTGCTCGCAGGAATGTTTGAGGTTAGGCTCGATGATCAGCTTGCTAGTCTGGAAGCAGCTTAAGGTTCGGCCGTAGGGAGCGCAAGTATTTTTATAGAATTGAAATTTTTTGGTCAAAATAAATCAAATATTTCTCCAGTAGCAACATAGAGTTCAGTTTTCTGCACATGCTAATATCAACAGATCTTGAATATCTGTCAAGGGTATCCTAGAATTTTGTCAAAAAAAATTCTTTTTATTTAAAAAGTTTTGACAAAATTCCAGGATACCCTTGACATACATTCAAGATCTGTTGCTATTAGCATGTGTATAAAACTGAACTCTATGTTGCTACTGGAGAAATATTTGATTTATTTAGGACAAAAAAATTCAATTCTATAAAAACTGTACAATTACTCGCGCTTCCTTCAGCTGCACCTTAAGGTGGTAGTCTTAAACTTGACGGGCTACATCTCTCTCTTTTTCCACAACATGATAAAACAATTCAAGGTAAGTTTGTAGCCTCTCGAGAGTAAATTAAGTAGAGAATATCACAAAAATGTTGCCGAAATATGTTAGTTAATGTCCCTCCCAATCATAGTTAGTTCGATAAGAAAAGTTATTTTTTTAACATTATGCTTTAAAAATAATGATTTTCTTACTTAAATTAATTTAAATAGAAAATAATATTTTATTAATATAAAAATCAACTTTTCAATTAAACTAATTTAAATAAAAAATAAAGATTTAAAAAACTATTGACTAAAATACACGCCATTTGAGAAACTATAATAACTATGAAGCAATATAACTGACAAAATATGCATGAAAAAGGCAGCATAAAACACTCAAAAAAGGCCGCAGAATTCCCATCCTTGGGATAGAGTTATATATTCATCATTAATTTATAAGCCCCGATTCGATTCCGGTTGGTGCTGACGGTGAGAGCCACTATTTGTTTTCGGGTTCGTCCTACTATACAATTAGTGCATAATTAATTGCTGGATAGGTATAGTCAGATTTATATATGAATACACCTTATTTAGAGTTTAAAAGCTACTAAAACAATGTTCATATATTCATACGTCAAGTCGTGTGATCTGTAGGCTATTTAGAGTCCGATTCAGATAGAAATAATATTTTTACAGTTACATAAATTTAAAAAAACGAATGGGTAGTATAACGTGGTGCTAAAAAAAAGCATAATCAGTATCTACTCTTCATATTACGCTGTGGTATAGTGGTCAGTGCACCTGGATACGACCTTGAGGGTCGCGGTTTCGATTCCCAGCGGGCACCATGCGTATTTTTCCCAAAAGGGGTATTACCTCAAACGGTCACCAGTGTTTGGTTAGGTAGGCTTAAGTTGGGATTAAGTGTTTCCACTGGTTCCACACCCTCATACTCACCTCTTCGGTACATTGAAAGAGCCTCCATGGAAAGGATGTACGATTAGTACATTTGGGATTCCCCTGGGAAGTGATACATTAGTACCGGCTAATCTTTCCACTACTGGGCTATGATTGATGTAGCCCTGACGCACAATATTATCATCATCATCATCATCATCATCTTGTGCGGTGTTGTTCTAGACTAGCAACAGAAGAAACGGTGTCTGCTGCGCCAACTGTAACACCACCAGCACTACACTATGGAGGAGGAACAATAACGGAGAACCCGTTTGCAACGCCTGCGGGTTATACTTCAAGTTGCACAACGTAAGTAGACAATTCAACACAGTTCCTAGATCAGCGGTTTTCAAACTTTTAGATCCACCTCGTGTTAGTAAACCTTACAAGCTGAATTTCATACGAGGCCCGTTATTTAAAAACAGAAGACTCGAGATGACAAAATATTACAATAATGTATTTACATTCTTACTCCATTTAATTAAAGAGAAGTAAAGAGAAATCATAAAGGAATCCGTAAGGTAATATTATTTAAAGCATATGATAATTTTTAAAGGAACTTTTAATTTAATAAATAAAATTATATATAAATGTATCTATATATAAATCAAATTATAAATGCATATATATAAATAATATTATTATATATAAAAATAAAATTATATATATATAAATCAATATATACATAATAAAAATAAAATATATATATCAAACTATATTTTAGATATAATTTGATAAGCCCGTTTCCGGTAATAGAAATTATGAATAAATGACTGAACCGATTTTGACAAACGACCACTCATTTTAACGGTTAGGAGTCCAGGATGTCGGGAAAAATAATAGTTTTCCATGAAAACACTATTTTCACAAAGAACTTTCAGTTTTTCATTCTTTGTTTAATCACCATAGAAACCGTTATTGGCTGCATGTCTGTAGATCTCTAAATAAAATATATCTCTTTGGTTAAAAAATAATAACTCAATCTTTACTTTTTGATTCGAACACATCATAACTTTCTCTTTGGATGAATATTCTTTTGGATTGCCTAAACAAGGGAACATTTAATTTTTATTGGGATGTTTTTATTGTTAATTCGCATTTAAATCCATAATATTGAGCATAATTCGAAAATTAAAAGGTTAAGTTGTAAGTTTGTGAAAATATTGTCTAAGTTTTGTTTCGCGTTTGATAAAATGATATTTAGATTGTTTTAGATTTATTATAAGCTCAAAAACAATAAAACGATCTTGAATAGTGTTTAAAAAATAGTCATTTTAACTATTCAAATATGAATTTGGTATTAATTTTGTTCAAATAATGGGTTTTGATGTTTATTTTAGTGAATAGTAACACAAAACAAATACATAATTTAAGCTATGTTTAAATTTTAACGCTTAATTTTGAAGATATGATATTTAAAAGACCCGCCTCGATGGCGTAGTTGGCTAACGCGCTTGTCGCGTTGAGCTCGACTGCTGAGGACGGGGAGATCGATATTCTAATCTCGGTCGGGTAAACTGGGAGTGGTTTTTCCCAAATGGTTTTCCACTCTCCCTCCACGCAAATGCGGGTTCACTTCCTATCAATTCAAGCTTCCCAATTCCTATTCCATTAGAGTAATTAGTACTAAAAAAGCGTATAACCCAAACGGGTAGTAAGACTCGGTGATAAATATTATGAATTACTAAAAAGTAGTTTTTGCAATGCCGTCTGTCTGTGTGTCTGTTAAACCCCTAAAATTAAGAGTGGATTAATAAAAATCGAAAAAGAAAGAAATAGATTTTCTCAAAATCGGCTCTAATGATTTTGACTAAAACTCGTATCTATGCGTTGATTAAGATTATAAATATAATGGCTATTTCCATATTCCTATGAAAATTAATTTTAGGGTGCCTTACAGAAGCGGAAATTTCCGCATCTTCGCAACTATTTGAGATACTAAATAGCCTATCATTTCAAAACTGTAGCGTTAATAAAAATAATAAAACATTTATATGGCTTATATTTTTTTTAAACCAACAGTTTCTGAGATATTGGCAAATATATTAATACAATTTTGTGAGTTTTAGTTGTAAAGAGATACTACTTAAGTTTTAACGCAATAATTCTGTAATTCCATAGGGTAATTAAATATAAGTAAGTTTCTCAAAATGTTTGTTATGTTTCCTTTAACCTCTTAGGAGAAATGTTTTTACAACAATGATTATCTCCTTCATCTTAGACTAAATAGTCAATATTTACATTTTTTATTGGTCAAAATCTACAAATGAGGAATTGAATAGCAATGCGATGACCTGAAGATGTGCAACACCTAATAAAATGTCGAAAGTATTAACCGGAAGTAGAAATTTGAATACGAGGTGTTGACGCTTGTGGACCCGAAATCGATCATTTTTATTGATCCAAACATACAAATGAGGACATTCTTTAAAAATAAAATTATAAAATTTAAAACAGAAACTCAAAAAATGTTTTACGTAAGTATAGTAGAGTTTATGCTTAGGTTTTCCAGTGTATCTTATATCGTTTCACATATATTATGAGCTTTGAGTAGATATCTCCATTTTTAAACAATAGAGCGAGAAAGTCCGTGCGAAGTTCCATACCATTTATTTTTTAATTAGATCTAGTATATATAATTTCTTCCTTTCTTGTGATTTTGTTGCTTAACAATGGAATGTATGGGGGTGAAATTATAGTATAACTAGATAGTTATATGAAGTTTACACAATGAAATATTTATAAGATTAACAATATAAAATATTACTATCCATCATATAGCCTACATGAATATTATTATTTATATCAATATTATACATATTTTAGCATGCATATCTAATATTAATGTCTAATTATACTAAATTTAAGCTTAATATATTAAATACTTTACCTTTGGAACATAAAAAGCATTAAATAGCAAGTTTGACACCTTTCAAGAACGGTAATGATTTAAAATAATTGAATCGTCATTTAAAGAGTATACTTTACAATTCTTAAAATTATGCAATAAATGTTGATGGTATATTTTACCTCCCTAGAGGTAGAGGGTTGGATGGGACAGGTAAATAGGGGCAATGGGAACATTCAAGAGCTTACTCTAGATTTCCTAGAAGTGATCCAAATGGCACGAATACATATTTTCCTCGTCGGTTGACGTAGTTTTTTCCTTATCCTTAATTTAGAGTATAAAGATGACGAGTCTTAACTCTCTCAATCAGCTGATAAAAGACATTGTCAACGTCATACAGGTAAACCTCTCCCGCAAGCCCCCCCCCCTCCTACCCCCTCCATTCACCATCCCATTCCACCCGTGTCGGGAAGAACCACTTGTTGGTTTGACGAGAGAAAGGCATTTTTTTACGACCATTCTTGGTGACGTTTTTCACGTTATGACTCTCGCGTTTGTGTATGTGTGTGTTCCTTAAATTTCTGAGCTCTTTGTCATATGTTTTTTTCTAGAAGAATCATATTTTTTTTATAGTTTCTTTTTAAACTTCTTTACCGGATATGGATTTTGTTTGTCTAGCTTAATTCTCCTTTTTGAACCAACAAAACACGCGAGGGAAGTTTGCGAGGTTTTTTTTATGAGAGTATATAAAAGGAGACCAAAGAAAACCTCATATTTGGGATTTAGATCATTCTCTTTGATAGGTGCGTGTATTCCGACATCAACGTCTAAAAAGCTTCTATTTTTATTTTTTTGTTATTTAATGTATTTATTTATTTATGTGGTAGTAAATATTAATGAGTTAACATATTTAGGAACAATTTTCACTTATCAGTAATGATACTGATCCGCTTCAGTTGTCAAATGGCGGTCTAAGGATGCGTTTTTCAACCAGTGTGCCGTGGAGGAATCTAAAGTGTGCCACGGAAATTTGAGAAGAATATAAAAAATATAGTTATAAAAAAAATTTGAGTAAGAATAAATTTCTTTTTGAATCCATGATCAACATAATTTTTAAAAACACAGTTATTTCTAGAATTTTAATCATTGAACTCTATAAATACAATCTTAATACGCGTTTTTTTAATGAAAAGATCTCGCACTAAAAAAAATTACTGTTGTGCCATGACAATTTTAGTGCCTTGTTCAGTGTGCCTCGAGTTGAAAAAGATTGAAAATCACTGGTCTAAGGCGTCAAATCTCGTAATAGACTAGACTGCCGATGGCAGGGAGGTCAGGTTTCAAATCTCGGTTGGGTGCACATGCTTTTCCCAAATGTATTATTTTCCTAATCTAGTTTCTCTTTTTAGCAGTGATTCTTACTGCTCATTAGGATTGCCCTTTTATTAACTAATTACGCTAATGTGTTACGGATTGGTGTGGTTGAAATCAGAGGAAGTGTACCCGCATTTATGTAAAAAGAGACTGGAAAATCCTTTAGGAGAAAAACAAAACGCCCTCAGTACACCTGACCAGTATTCGAACCCCGTCTTCCTGTAACCTTCAGTTCAATCTATTTCATTTCCTACACTTCCTCCACGCAAATGAGGGTAAACCTCCTCTAAATTCTACCTTCCTACTACCTTGGTATAAATATGAAGATATCCCAGATGTGTAGTCAGACAATGTGTTCACACACACACAAACTCATTTGATTAAATTTTATTACTACCGAACAAAAAAAGAAAGAAGAAAAATATCGCAAGAGAAACCAAGAAAGAGATGGAAGGGGGAGACAACATTAAGTGTGCAAGTGAGAGGAGAAGGGTGAAAGCCATTATCAAAGGATGAATAATGGTGGGAGGATAAAGGAAGATGGAGTCATTATTATTAGCACCACGTCTTACTACCCGTTCGGGCTATACGCACTTACGCTAATGTGCAATGGCAGGGTGATTGTGAGATGAAATGGAGGACCTACAGTTTAACGAGGAATCCGAACCACGGTGGAGGCCTGGCATTCCCCACATTCACAAGATGTCTTGTCAGAGGTGAAGGAAGGGTTTGGTAATCAGATAAATCTGTGCCGGGACCGAGGATTGAACCCCGGCCGCCAGTACAGAAGTCTGACACCTTACCCCTAGACCGCCAGGTCACCTACAGGATGGAGTCATTTTACTAAACTTACGCAACCACTTCCTGGAAACAGTTGACGATGATGATGATGATGATGATTATTATTGAACTAAATACCAGGGCGACGAGAATTACAAAACAAACGTGATAAAAATAGCCCACACTATCAAACGTAAAAGCTATTTATATATAGTAGATCTAATCATAGATATAGACTATTATCAAATGCTCTAATATCTAAACCATAACAAAAAAAATAGAGATACGACCCATATTTACGGTAACTCCTGTCAACAAACGACCCAGATATTATTCAGAGATGAACCTCCCTCTAATCAGTGACGTGTTAAATGTACCTGTCTCTCTATAGTTAAGATAGGATATCATCATCGAGGTTTTGGAACAGGTGGACAGATATCGGTACAAGAAGAGGGTGGGGGAGGGGAAGGCAGGGGATTTATCCTGCAACGGGATATAGACCGGAACTTGGATAAAGCTTGATTCACACACGAGTCGAAAAGAGAGAGTAGAATCTGATAGAACAGAAGTGGTCAGAATTTTTGATCTAGAGATCTACTCCAGGGAGGGAAAATCCTCTGCGAACTACTACGGATCTTTACAGTAACCCTATTACTTCTTTGGTGCTGACTGACAGCTCACAGCTGACAGGTAAAAGCTTTTAAAAGTTACCAGACCAAATTATGTATTCCTACGCCGAGCCATATGATCTGCAAAAATATGTGTTTAGCAGCTGTCATTTCTGAGGGTTAAAATTTAGGTATAGAGCTAAAATGTTGACTGTCAGAAGTCAGCTGTGAGCTGTCAGTCAGCACCAAAGAAGCCATGGGGATACTATAGGTTTAAATTTTTGTGTTTCGTTGGTAAAACATTAATAACCCATTTTGTGTTTTAATAGTACAATTATATTGCACTAGACACCCCCCCTCCCCCACGTTATTATTTTCAACGCACATATTGAAGAATCATCATAGAGACTACCATAAAATATGAGTGACTATCGACATTTTTATGAGGAATAGATTATATTTTCAAAATAAAATATATCCTATGCTACTCGCTGATAATGTAGCTTTATATTTGGTGAAAGAATTTTTAAAATAGGTCCAGTAGTTTTTGAGTTTATCCATTACAAACAAAAAATAAAATCTTTCCTCTTTATAATATTATTATAGAAGTATAGATATAGAAACTTAGTTCTTTCACACACTGAAACTAAGTTTTTAATCAAAACACATTTTATATACACACACACATAAATACACACATTATTTCCCTGAAAAGGGTATTTCTTCACTAAACACTTGACTTTGAAGTTGATGCATGACACCACATAATCTTAGGATAGTTTGTTGATTGAGAGTTCATAATTTCTATGTCATAAACGAAGGCAGAATTGTAATGTAAATGGCCATCAGTCAGACAACTTCGATTTTCTAATGCCGATTTGAGAAAAAATTCTGCAAAACCTCTCTTTTAATTTCTTTTTTTCTCAATCTCTTTTAACCGATCGACCAGGCGCTAAACCAAACTAGCGGTCGCGGTCGGATCGTGTACCACTGTTTGGTCACCTCTGTGCTAGAGTTTCGCAGCAATTAACACGCTGTATGTTGACCCAAGATGCATTGTAATGAAAACTTAAAACAGATGTTTATAAAGATATTTTATTTTTCTAGTCGATAAACATATACAGTAAAACTTTAATTCGAAGTACAAAGGATATCTAAATAAAAATTAAAAAATTTGAAATATACAAAATTCGAATTAACCATTTTGATGAGTATCTATCCTTCTGGTAAACAATAAATCAATAACCTCAAAATATGCTACATATAAACCTACAGATGTTATAAATGCAGTATGATACAAAAATAAACAGTAAATATATAAATACTTCCTTCTAAAATTCGAAATAAATGTTATTTTTTACCATTGATTTAGATATGAATGTCATGGGGTATCATGGTGGGTTAGAATTAACCAATACGAAATTATTCAGTCGCTACTATATTTTAGATCACTCTCCTGATGGATATTTATCAAACAATAACACTACATT
Source organism: Timema californicum (assembly GCA_902141385.1). Lineage (NCBI taxonomy): Eukaryota > Metazoa > Arthropoda > Insecta > Phasmatodea > Timematidae > Timema > Timema californicum. The sequence goes on along the minus strand of CABFOW010000722.1, from coordinate 188,386 downwards.
GATACATAAGCCTTTCATTAACGCGTCGTTTAAAATCTCCTCACTAAATCCAACGAAGCTGTGTATTTGATTCTAGCTCTGTAGCGCATGCGCTGTCAAATACGTATACGCACTGATTTTAGATTATTGGTTTTTAGATTTGTTTGGTTCTTTTGAGCCGAACACCTCAGATAGAGCGGACAATGTAGAGATGAGTTTAACGTAAGCTCGCGCCGATAAGGTGGAAATCATGTGATTGGTTCAGACCTTGTCACATGACCTTGTTTCTGCTCCACGCTTGTTTATCGATATCGTGTGAAATCCACAGTAAAGATCGGTGGGTTGGTGGGGGGGGGGGCACATGTGACGCTAGTGACCTCGACACCCCTCGGTCACGTAGTGTATCAGATAATCTTTGTCTACGTTCCACGGGACATAAAGTCCATCTAACGTATGAGTAGTAAACTATTTTTTTAATCCTCTCGTCTTGCTACCTGATCAGGTTATAAATATAATATTTACTCTAATCAGGTAGGGAAACGTTTTAGAGGTAATATACAGGCATTTGCGTGGGAGTGTGAAACCCCATTTTAGGAAAACCATCCTCAGTATATACGACCGGGATCAAACCCTGATCTCTCTGTCTCTGAGACCGACCGGCCTCTAGTCCATGTACCCACTGGTGTAGGTCATACTGTTGTTCATCTGTTTGATTCGTAACACTCACTCGTGTCATGAATTTTTATAAAACAATGCTATTTTTTTTAAGTTTCTTCACAGTCTAGGATTTTCATCAAATCATCCTCATTGTACAAAATGGGGCGAAAAAGAAATTTCATTTTTTTTTCTACAACTTCAGCCACTTTTGATAGCATTGTGTTTGATTTGTCAATAATTATTTATCACGTGTCCTGTTTGTTTAGAAACGGACTATGCACTTTTTAAGTGATTACTTAGTAATCAGTAAATTTCATTTTGCAATATTAATCTATTGTATATATATATATAATTTTTTTTAATGAAGGGAAATATATTTGCTTTCAGGCTTCTTTTCATGGGATGAATTTTGTAACTACAAATATTTTGTTGTAACAAGAAATATTTATTTAGTGGGGGAAAAAAAACTTTTACCTCGCATTATTTGGGCTATACAGAGTGTTCGGAAACTAATAGTCCAAACTGCACTAATAGCTTGTTTGAACCAAAAGTAATAGAAAATACTTCTACATTTATACCAGGAAAGTTATGCTAGTACCATTAAATTGTGTTCAAAGTTTCAGCGTACAGTATCGGGATAGCAAAGCTGTTCAAGAATACGTGTACAGCCGGTTGCATAGTGGTTAGGCGCGCGGCACTACACACTTCTACACCTTGGATCACGGCAGCAGAATATACCACCATTAATAGTAAACAACACACCAGTCCATCTAGAAATGGGATACGTTCTGAGGGTAATCATTAACAGTTCTACATCACAGAAAGAGCTTGCCATGATTACATGCGCCTAACGCCTATGCAACTTGTTGTACACGTATTCTAGAACATCTTTGCTATCCCGGTGTTTTACGCCGAAACTTTGAACACAATTTAATGGTACCAGCATAGGTTTCCGGATGTAAGTGTATAAGGATTTGGTATTACTTTTGGTTCAAACAAACTATATGTGCAGTTTGGGATATTGAGTTTTCGAACATTATTATTATTATTATTATTATTATTATTATTATTATTATTAGCACCGCGTCTTACTGCCCGTTCGGGTTATACGCACTTACGCTAATGTGTAATGGTAGGGTGATTGTGAGATGAAATGGAGGAGCTACAGTTTAACGTGGAATCCGAACCACGGCGGAGACCTGGTATTCCACACATTCACAAGTTGTGATTAATACACGTCTTGTCAGAGGTGAAGGAAGGGTTTGGTAATCAGATAAATCTTTGCCGGGACCGAGGATTGAACCCCGGCCATCAGCATAGAAGTCTGACACCTTACCCCTAGACCACCAGGTCACCGTTTTCGAACAACCTGTATATTTTAAATACGTTCGTCCTTAATGTAACGGGTCAACGCATCGTTTCCAGGTGAACCGGCCTCTGAGCATGAAGAAGGATGGTATACAGACGAGGAAGAGGAAACCGAAGAACACAAGTATGGGGCAATCTGTCGGTGGTTCCATGGGCTCCAACATAAAGACGGAACCAAAACACCGTGAGTTGAATTTCTTTTCTTTTTTTACTATAAGGATACAAATATTTACATGAACTAAGAACCAGTTCTATAATTATATTTAGTACATCTCAAGTGCGGCGCTAGACTAAATAGGTATAACTTTTTAAATTCAAACTCCGAGGGATATTTAAACAACAACAACAACAAATAATCGAAATATCCAAAGCTCGAACTAGCAATTTTTAATAGTATCTAAGAACACAGATATTTTATATTATTATTAGTTGTTCTGTCTTACGACAGGTCCATTCCTTTTGTCAGTGAGCTTAGACCGCCAATGTGCCCTGTCCTCTGCCTCTTCCTTCAACTTCCAGAATTTTCTTCTGTCCTTCAAGTCATCTAGAATTTGAATCCTTCTCCCTGCTATGCTCCTCTTTCCCCCAACCTTTCCTTCTATGGCGTCGTGAAGAAGACGGTTCCTCCTAAGGATGTGCCAATCTAGTTTTCTTAGCACCTATCCAAAATGTGTCTCTTCTCACCCACTCTTTTTATGACTTCTTAATTTTTCACCCTTTTTGTCCACCTGATCTTATCAAATCTTCTCCGAAACATTTGATATAATATGCTACATAAAACACATGTACACAATACATACGTAGTCTATATTAAAAAAAAGTAACTTAGAAAACTTAACATACAAGAATTGCATATTTAAATCAATACATTAGGACTTTATGTCACTACGTTGTCACACAAAAGCAATGAAAACCAAAACACCCCATATTCTAAGGTGTTAGCGGCATTGTACTTTGAGTATAATATAAATTCAACGTAACCTTCGTTTACCCTGAACGGTAGCAAGCCTACCTTGACGGGTTACACTATGAATTAGGAAACTTGTCTAATACTTGAGAGGAGATTGACCACACAAAAACAATAGAATGACAACGCTGTTCCTCAATAATGGCCATGCAGTTCTCTCTGCTATGATACCCAGTGTACACTACATTTACCCTACGGCTGCAGGGGAGTTGCTGCCACACGAGTTGCTTACCTCTAAGGAGACAGTTGAATTGCGGCCCTGGCTATTGACCTAACCTAACCTAACCTAACCTTCCAATTTTTGCCAACATCATTGAACGACAAAAACTGAAGAAGTTAGTGTATTATGAGGGATGTCGCCATGAGACGATGATAGTTTCTATCTGAAATTTAAGACAGCATGATAGAAAGCAGACAGGTAATTAGGTGGACTCAACTCAAACACCTATCTCTCTCTCTCTCTCTCTCTCTCTCTCTCTCAAGTGAGCCGCAGTTCATACGTGTCTCTTAGAAAACAAGGCCGCAAGTCATACACGATTTCAAGATTAGGCTGCAACTCACCTACATAGTATCTTACTAGTTTTTGGGTGAATTGTTGCCGTTAATTCTTCCTCCCTCACCTCTCACCGGCTGGTATGTGGGGATGGTAGGGGGGAGCTCATGTTCAACATGGTGTAACGTTACCTTGTCCGTCTGTTTTTTGTCCGGGAAACAGCAAGTGTGTGCTTATCATATGGAGGGAAAAACTTTTACTTTGAGAAAGAGCGAACTTTTCACATATCGTTTAAAGCAATAATAAATAAATATAGGGTTAGCAATACATGACGGGGGAAAAATATGCGTATGATATACGGTACAAGCATATTTTATTACTAATCTGTATTATATTATAGAAAACACCATATTATACGTTTTTCTCTCATGTATTTGCCCTACATCTACCCAGATAAATACTTACTAAGCTACCATAATTATTATACAATTCATGTTTGGTAATTTTAAGTAAAGTGGAAAGTTTGCTCTTCGAAACAATTTGTTGGGTTGCATGATTCAATTGTTTTGTCTTTGGGGTTTTATTTGAGGGTAAACTATTGATTTCTAGACAACTTGACTGTAATCAAACGGTACTGAGGACCTTTATTTTATTAGTAGTTATTTACTCTCGTTAGTTATCATAATAAATTAAGTTGCGTTGAATACATATTTACATTTTAGATGATTTATCTCATTATTTCTACACCACTTCGATATCACGGTAGGGGCGTTTTAGGAAGAACAAAGCAAAGAACGATTATAATTAGTAAATATATGCATGCTATATAGAGATCAACTTTCATAACTTAATTACTAATAAATATATCAGATCAAATCACGTTTTGAAATAAATAAATTAATAATTCTAAAACAATTGTATAATTTACTTGCAAGAACTATGTCTAAATTCAGTAAACAAAATTATTAATATTAAAATAGAACCACCAGACTCAAAAAACTAATGCATACAGTCTTAATAACTAAGAATTTTCTTAAAATCATAAATAGAACTTTAGTTGATCTACCCAACTCCTAAAATATTTCATCCTGCTGAAATCTTACGTCACTCTGCTAAAAACTGAGATCTATTTAAATAATTATATTGACTGTTAAAATTGACACTACCTGTCAAAACAGTCACAGGTTTTTATTTAAAATTCACCCTGTTTAACATGATTTTTTCCCGGCAAAGATTTATCTGATAACCAATCCCTTCCTTCACCTCTGACAAGACATCTTGTTAATGTGAGGAATGCCAGGCCTCCACCGTGGTTCGGATTCCACGTTAAACTGTAGGTCCTCCATTTCATCTCACAATCACCCTACCATTACACATTAGCGTAAGTGCGTATAACCCGAACGGGTAGTAAGACGCGGTGCTAATAATAATGCTAATAATAATAATAATAATAATAATAATAATAACATGATTTTTAGATACATACCTTCACTTGCTTTAAGCCAGTACTGGAACTAGAGCTCACAAATATTAACACAACTTGTTTCTAAGGTAGTTTTGTTGTTGTTGTTGTTAAACAAAGTGCTTACAAGTGCCGGAAGGCACAACTAATCAAAATAATTGAATTAAGAATTTAACGTGCACATTCTAAATGCACGAGTGTATTAACAAAGAACTTAAGGGGGCTGTCTAGGTAGTTGAGATAGTATCAATCAGATGTTACGCCCAGGTTAAATACTGAACGCTTACCATAGGAATCGAGAATTTGAGTGTTCCATCTGCATAATATATTTAAACTCCAGCAGATTATTAATACTAAGACGTGATACTTATTTTTTGTACCCCGTCTGGGCTATTCACCCATTTACATCAATGAGGCCAGAATGATGACAGATAGAATTTGTAGGCAGTGTTAACACATTTTCGAAAAGTAAGAGTAATTACTCAGTGGGGGAAAAAACTCTCAGTTAACCTGACCGGGATTCAAATCCCCATATTCCCATCATCAACAATCTAGTATTTTGTGAGAGTGACGCCTGAGACAATGCTACTACATGTGGATGTAGAAACGATTTATCAAAAACTTTACTACTGCCCGACACGAACTTTTGTCGGCGCAGTAAAATTCTCTCCTACTATTGACGTTTAAAAATAAACACTAAATAAAAAAAAAGTTTAAATATCACGTAGGCCACCTAAAGTCTCTTATCAAGTCAGAATTTATATAAAAATAAAGATAATACAACACCTAAGGGAAAAATGAAAACTGTAACACATTGAGGAGCCAGTACAAAAGTGGTACAAGTCTCAAATTAGTATATTTAAAAATAATAATAACAACATAGTAATTATTTCTTTATTTCTTCGCCAGAGTAACCAATCACCGCCATACCTTGGTGTGAGAAGTGGGATATTTTCTTCAAAAGGAAGGGAAGTTTTATTAAATCAGTTCATATTTTTACACGACCTACAAACTAAATTGATTCTCGAAAATACACGACACACTGTCTCACAACCGTTAATATGAAACCCATCTTGGTGGACACGTGGTTTTAAAGGTCAAGCTCATTTAATCTAGTTTTTTCCTGAGTGGTTTTCCACTCTACCCTCACGTAAATGTGTATACATTTCCTATTAATCTTCCATCCTCTTCACTACCATGTTAATTTAAAGTATATATATTTACAGTCCTAGCGGATAGAGAAACCAGGAGAGGGGGGGGGGGATCATTTGGTATGGCTCAAATTTATCCAGTTATCAATTTTTCTGTCATGCCAGGAATCTAACCAGAGACCCTTTCTTCAGTGGACAGACACGCTATAAGCTGAGCTAATGGCTCGACCAAATAAAAGTAGAGCTTGTGGATTAAAAATTAAATAAACTAAATTAGTTTCATCCATATTTAAAACTAAATAGATTTTTCTAAATATACTAATACTACTACTACTACCCTTATTAATCTTATTAATAATAATAATTCGATAAAATTATACTTAGTAATTAAATGCAAACTAGGATATATAAAATACTACATACTGCAATCTCGAATCATCTAAAGGTACATCTTCAAGTCTAGCAGTTAAGGTGGAGATGTAAGGGGGTGGGATGGGGTGCGAGAAAATATAAGAGTTTTTGCAGTTTTTTTTTATAGCAAAACTTCTTTTTTTGTCCAAAATAAATCAAATATTGCTTCAGTAGCAACATTTAGTTTACATTTCTTCACATGGTAGCATCAACAGTTGTTGAATATTTGTCATGAGCATTGTAGCATTAGATGATAAACTTTTTAAATTGAGAGAAGGTGACCTGGCGGTTTAGGGGTAAGGTGTCAGACTTCTGTGCTGGCGTGCCGGGGTTCAATCCTCGGTCCCGGCACGGATTTATCTGATTACCAAACCCTTCCTTCACCTCTGACAAGACGTGTATTAATGACAACTTGTGAAAGTGTGGAATGCCAGGCCTCCGCCGTGGTTCGGATTCCACGTTAAACTGTAGGTCCTACATTTCATCTCACAATCACCTTATCATTACACATTAGCGTAAGTGCGTATAACCCGAACGGGTAGTAAGACGCGGTGCTAATAATAATAATAATAATAAATTGAGAGAAAAGGTTGTCATTCAATTCCAGGACACCGTTGACAGATATTCAACAACTGTTGATGCCACCTTGTGAAGAAAAATCAAACTAAATGTTGCCACTGAAGCCATATTTGATTTATTTTGTTCCAAGATATGTTTTCCTATAAAAACTGAAAAATCCCTGGACTTATCTCGCTTCTCCTTCCAGCTCACCTTAAATATTTAAATAATAAAAATTATATTACACATACAAACAATTTTTTCTTAAAAGTATTGGGACTGGCTCATTTCACTTTCTTGTTTACTCTAAGAATTAAAATTATGTCAGTTTGTATCATTAAAATATAAATGTATATTTCCTTTACAACAGAGCTGACCAAAGTCACAAGACCTTTATATCAGGTCAATACTGAAGAGTACACATGATTATAATATATTACATAATTACATAGCCAAACAAAAATTTTAATTAGTAAAACCGAGATACTAAATAGGTACACTGAAGTATAGTGGTTAAAATAAAGAATCATGGGAATTATTTAAATATGGAATTAATAAAAAAAAAGTAGGTATTTATTAAATATGTTAATAAAGAAAATACTAATTGTAAGGGAGTTCCTTAAACAACTCTCAGAGTTTGGCTCTTCTTTTATGATTAACTGGATGAATGTCCGTTCTTCGCACGTGATTATTTTTCGAAGGCAAACTTATCGAATTATTACTCTCTAAACGCTTAAAAAGAGTTTTTAAAGCAATATTGTTGATTAAGGTAGCTACCCCGATTTCACCCCCTTCATCACAAAACATTGGAATGTAACATCTTTACTTTTCCTAATTACCTTATAAGAAACACCTGTGTCGAATTTTAGACCTCTAGCTTCGTGGGAAGTGTGAGAATTAGTGATGAGTGAGTGAGTGAGTGAGTGAGTGAGTGAGTGAGTGAGTGAGTGAGTGAGTGAGTGAGTGAGTGAGTGAGTGAGTGAGGGCTTTCTTTCGCTTATATATATATATTATATAAAGAGAGAGAAGTCAAATTCATCAAATCTAGAGCTTATGTAACGAATACAACGGCCAAGAACGGGGTGATTTTGTAAAATTTACTGATAAAAAATTACTTTTTATTTTTAGAGGCCCGAGAAGGGACACGAAAAATAACCCTTTTAAGAGCCAAATTACAAAATGATCGCTATTAAAAATATTGAAAATAAAACAATAATTACTTACACTCTGGCATTCAGAACTCGAAAGTTTATTTCCGAACTAACTAAAGTACACCAATGATCATTATCTTGAGTTAGTTCTATCCAGTCTACCTTACTACACCCTATTTCTGTCAGGTCCATTCTTATGCTATCCATCCATCTGCGTCTAGATCTTCCCAATGGTCTCTTCCTATCGGGTTTGCCAGACAATACCCTGAACACGGTTCTAGAATCTTCCATTCGCTTTTGTATGTCCTGCACACCGTAATCTACGAGACTTGATCATCCTAACAATGTCTTGTGATGAGTACAGGTTATGTAACTCATCATTATGTAACTTTTTACCCTCTTCAGTAGCCTTATCCCAATTTTAGACAAAACATATTCCTAAGCACCTTGTTTTTCATCACCTTAAATTTGTTTTCGTCATGTAAGGTAAGAGACTACGTTTCACACCCATATAGAACAACCGGTAAAATTGTTGTTTTATATATTCTGAGTTTTACATTCCTTGACAACAGGTGAGATGTCAACAACTTACTGACCGAGTAATAACACGCATTTCCCGAATGTACATTTTTTTTTTCTAATTTCTACGAAATAATAATAATTCTAAAACTACTCCAAAAGTTTATCATTGGTATACAATAAAATTATCATCCCAGTTTAAAAAACAAAAAAAATGACCTTGAAATTATTTATTGTTAGCTAATTACACACAGACAGACGTGCTGGTTTGAGCAAAGGATTTTCTCAACCTAATACCCTTGGTAGGGGGGGGGGCCGGGGGAGGGAGCGGGGGCTTAAAATCCCATTTAATGAAATGTGTCATATGTGCATTTTATCCCCCCCTTCCTCCGGT
>CABFOW010000722.1:139999-163167 GCA_902141385.1 Timema californicum | reverse complement strand
ACTTCTTTGGTGCTGACTGACAGCTCACAGCTGACAGTTGATGGCTTTGAAAAGTTACCAGACCAAATCATGTATCCCTACGCCGAAGCAAATGCTCTGCAAAAACATGTGTTTAGCAGCTGTCACTTCTGACAGTCAAAATGTAGGTATATACCCAAATGTTGACTGTCAGAAGTCAGCTGTGAGCTGTCAGTCAGCACCAAAGAAACCGTGGAGCTACTGTACAACACTAGAAAAGTGATTGGATTTCCTTTCGTGTAACTTTTGACAAATTGTGTCCAGTGGCGGGACTTGGGTTGTTTCCAGGGTAAGCAAAGATTTATAATATTGTAACTTACCATAGATATGTTATCAGTTCTCACCCACTCTGTCCCCATGTGACCAACCATACTTAATCTCTGCTCTACATACCTAAATAGGAATATATCTCCATTGATATCAGGCAAAGGAGTGGACGAGAACAATATTCACAGGCAAGGCCGTAGCCAACCAATAATTTCAGAAGGGGGGGGGGAGGGGTTGGTGGGCACATCCCTCAATTGCTGGACGCTAGAAAAAATTCTAAATGATAAACAGTTCTAAAGGTTCTCTGAAGTGTTTTTAAATGATAAAATAACCGCCAAAATACCGAAGGCTAGGGAAATCTCTATAAATATTTAACACTTTTAGAAGCTCTTTGGAGTGCTTTTTATGGTAACACAGCCCCCTATTTTGTATTTGTATTTTAATTTTGATATTGTTTGAACCATAAATAAAGCCATATATGTGTTTTGTTCATAAAATTTCGCGGGAAGTTTGAACCCTCCCCCCCCCCCTCCCCCCGCACACCTGACTACAGCCTTGTTCACAGGTACCTTCAGTTTAAACTAACTCTGCTTACCCTGGCAACACTCCACGACAAGATACTACTCAGAACTCGTGCAAACCCTAAAGACGCTACTTGTACGCATCCATAACAATTATTTGTCCTAAAACAGAATATTTAAACGTCTGTTCGCTGTCACTTAACTCCATCTTACATAAACATTTCCTCCCTCGGTGATCAAATCCAGACCTGCCCGTGAGATAAAATAGGCGGGGCCTATTCCAAACGGAGGCATGTCCGAGGTATGACGTCATTGAAAAGGCGGGGCCGAGAGATCACTGCATAGTGTGGAGGCAGATAGTTTTTATATCTTTAATGATTCCTCACCTGCCCTCTAGCGGCAAGCTCTTGTGTCACAAAATATCTCTTACATTCAAAAATGGAATAAAGACTCAAATTATGATTGTTGTCCCTATGATCGGAGAGTTTTGCATTTTCGTTAGTAAATAAATTCAAGAAAAATATCACATTTTTTTATTATTAAGGAAGCCTCGGTAAGTGAAAAATTGCCGTGCAGACGTTCAACTACAGCGAGATATTTAATTATACAGTGCGTTATTTCAAAATATGGCTCAAGCCAAAATAAAGTCGAAAGATTCCATCCAACAGAGACGTGAGAAGAGCCAAGTGTTTTTTGCAGTTTTTATAGCCAAAACTTTTTTTTTTGGCCAAAATAAATAAAATATTTCTCCAGTACAAATAAAGTGTTTAATCGTCTTCACATGTTGATATCAACAGTTCTTGAATATCTTGTCACGAGTCTGGTGACATTATCTAACAAACTTTTTAAATGAAGATGAAAAACAGCCTTGAAAGATATTCAAGAAATTTGAAGGTCACCATGTGAAGAAAATTAAATTCTATGTTTGAATTGGAGCGATATTTTATTTATTTTGGCATAAAAACTGCAAAAACACTGTCTTTTTTTTTTGCGTCCCCTTCCATTCCACCTGATGCAGCAAAATGTGTGAAAATGTGACAGAAAAAAAAATCGTTGAAAACTTGTTAATCGTATTTGTGGAGCTATGAGACTAGACTTGATGAAAAAGTGCTCTAGATTTAGCTTTCTTAAAACAAATACAGTAATTATTTGATAGGCTCACGAAACAACATTTTAATATATTTGAGAACTAGCAGCGAGCTTTCCTTTTTACCTTGAGATAAGAAGTTTGGTAGTTTTGATTATCCTCTTCCTTATTGATATGACAAAGGTTGGTTGTAGGTGAGGGACGTAAGTAAGTTTATAAACTTAGCCATAATATATAAGTAGTCCCAAGAAACGACAGGTCATTCAACCATCGAAATTGTATTGCACTATTTTAACAAGTGTATAATTATAACCTATAAATATTGATTCAATGCTTTCAAATCATCATAGTTAATGAGATAATAAGAGTTTGAATTTGCTATTTAATGCTTTTCCTGTACCATTGTTAAGCCAAAGTAATTAATGTATGGTATGCTTGATTTTTAACTTTAAAAAATATTACAATTTACTTCATGAATCTATGAGTCTCGATTGTCTTATTGGCTTTAAATTAAACATTAAAAAGGATACAAACAACTCAACATTGCTGAAAATCTTATATATAAAATTCTCGTGTCACAATGTTCGTTCCCGTACTCCTCCGAAACGGCTTGACCGATTCTCATGAAATTTTGTGAGCATATTGAGTAGGTCTGAGAATCGGCCAACATCTATTTTTCATACCCCTTAGTGATAAGGGTTGTCCACCCTTAACATTTTTCTATAATTTTTAGACATTTTTTTAATATCTTTATTTTTTTTATTATGTCACATTAAAAAATATATAAAACCCTAAATTTTTACCCTTTTATCACCAACCCCTATTTTTTAATAGCCATTTTAGTAATTTAATCATTTTTCATCGTTCACAGCGCTCCATGCCTATTTCACGCATATACCACATTCTTACACACTTACAATAGGTAAGCTATTTTTTGTCTACACTAGAAATTACTTAAAAATTATTTATATGGCAAAACAACGTTTGCCGGGCCAGCTAGTAACCTATAAATATTGATTCAATGCTTTCAAATCATCATAGTTAATGAGATAATATGGGTTTGAATTTGCTATTTAATGCTGTTCCTGTACCGTTGTTAAGCCAAAGTAATTAATTTATGGTATGCTTGATTTTTAACTTTAAAAAAAATCTAAATATAACAATTTACTTTATGAATCTATGAGTTTCGATTGTCTTACTGGCTTTAAATTAAATATTAAAAAGGATACAAACAACTCAACATTGCTGAAAATATTACCATATAATCATGCTCCTATTACTATTTTTAATATAATTTAGTAATAATAGTACATGAACCCCCATTTTATTTTTTTCAACTTATAAAATGGGGGTTTCTGTCAATTTATTTAATATTAAAACGTATTATCAATATATCTACGTATTTCAAACTAATAATAATTAAATTATAAGATATTATCTTATGTCTAATGACTACTGCAGTTTTTTTCTAAAGATTATATTATTTTTGCGTGTTTATTGATAATGGCTAAGTTAAATGCTAAAAAGGAAAAGCACACATTTGCGTAAAGAGTAGAGAGAGGGAGTGGAAAGGTATTAAGGAAAAATCATCCTCCTTTACACCCAACTGGGACTCGAACACCAACCAACCCATCAGCCGCAAACCAGACTAAATGATTTTGACGCCACATTAACATCAATTTGGGGGTAGCCTATAGCTTTTTATTATTATTGGGTTTTTAATTTAAATACTAAGGGCGTTCATCATAGCAGGCCCAACTCAGTTCCCGGTTCGCCTGAGGTTTGGGAGTAAAAGGGAAAAAGAAAATACCAAGATATTCCAGAAATATGTGCAGTGCATTCGTATTTGAATGATTACTCGAAATTTTCCGCGGTGACGACGGGGGACAAAGCGACAAAGTTTATTATTAATAACTACACAATGTCTCTATTATGACAGAATAAAGATTTGTGCACAGTACTTGGCAGTGAAGACATTCTAAAATGGTCAAAAACGGCCTTTTCAATCCAGTTTTTATTCGAATATCATTTTAATATTTCAACCTATGTTCTGTATTAAGAACTTCTATTAACTCTATCTCCATGAAAGTTTAATCGTAAATTATCCACGTGCAATAGTGTTCGTGTAGATTTACGATTTCGAGCTGACTGTATCGCAGAGTTGATAGGCATGTGATGCACGCTCTTAATAATTATTTAAGCGTCACCTTTTTTGTGTTTATTTAAAATAACGTTTTTCTGTAAACGTTTAAACTGTGTTTTTTTTACTAAGCCCTTTCTATTCTTAATTTGGCCTATATATTTTTATCTACAATAAAATAAATTTTAAAAACAAATCTTTAAAGTTATAAAATGTTATTATCATTTGTTCAGCACTTTTTGAACCACCTTATTATACAACTCTACTTACTACGTACTATAATAAAAATATGTTATATTTATTATTATTATTGTTACTACTAGCACCGCGTATCGTTCGTGTTATACGCACTTACGCTAATGTGTAATGGTAGGGTGATTGTGAGATGAAATGGAGGACCTACAGTTTAACGTGGAATCCGAACCACGGTGGAGGTCTGACATTTCCCACATTCACAAGTTGTGATTAATACACGTATTGTCAGAGGTGAAGTAAGAGTTTGGCAATCAGATAAATCCGTGCCAGGACCGAGGATTGAACCCCGGACCCCCAGTAAAGAAGCTCGACACCTTACCCCTAGACCGCCAGGTCACCAAAAAAGGTGGTTATAGTTGATAAAACTTGGTGATAAGTCGCTTTGTCACGCGTATCATGGTTCTGGGGACACTGGTGTGAGAATGGGTTCCTGGTAGAAATTTGTCTCCCAGGGATCACAGCTGGCTCGCCATCTGTTGAGGGGTCTGTCAAACGTACGTAGTTCTTTGATCTTGCACCAGGTAGCTCTCAGGTAAGTGTCGAGAATCTTTCAAGGTCACACACTTTGATCTGGTTACACGATTAAAAATGTATTTATTTTGCACCGCGACTAGCTCCACGCGTTTCAGGTTATAAGCCTATGTTCTAATTACACTAATATGTTAGGGGTTAGGAGGGTCTAATTTAGTGGAAGTGCACCCGCATTTGACTAGAGGTATATTGGAAAACAATTTAGGGAAAACATCAGTGCACCCAACTAGGATTGAACCCTAATATTTCTGTCTTCGGCAATCCAGTATATTGCGAGGGCAGCTCCTTAGACCACGCAGCCGCCGCAGTGGGTTTTAAAAAACTTAAAAGCTAGAGACATAATATAGTTCTCAATTGAAAGTGTGACTAAAGTACTAGTGTAGAGTACGCAAGTTAAGATTAGTTTTTTTGCTGTTTTTATAGAAACACTTTTTCGTAAAAATAAATTAAATAATATTTCAGTAGAAAAAGAGTTTAATTTTCTCCTCAAGATGATATCAACAGCCGGTGAAAATGTCATGAACATAGTGACATTAGATGAGAAACTTTTTAAATTAAGAGAAAAAGTTGGGTCATTAAATTCCAGAACATCCTTGACAGATATTCAACAACTGTTGATATCAGCATGTGCAGAAAACTAAACACTTATGTTTATACTGGATGCATATTTGATTGATCTCCTTTCATAAACTCCCACCTTAAGAATTCATCTAATAGCAAGCAATGAAATCATTCCCAGTTGTGACTTCAACCTAAAAATCGTAGTTTTGAATTAACAAATTCCGAATTCCCTACGGCTATTACCTAATCTTTCATCTTGAAAATATCAGAAACGCTACCCAAGAGTGTTAAGAGATGGCTGTTTTATAAGTTATTACGAGTTGAGGGATTAATTTGCAACGTCCTATCCTCATTGTGTAATAATTAATAAAATTAAATAATAGTTACACATGCGTTTTACTTGTCAGAGTGATTAGACTAATGCAGCAGCTTTCATAACAAAAGGCACATTGTAAAAGGCACTAAAATTGTCAAGACACACCACCAGTTTTTCAAGGGAGAAATTGTATGGTTAAATAACAAGTAATAATACTCTTTTGTAAAGTTCGATGGATACAATTTTAAATTGTGCGTTTGAAAAAAACAATTTTGATAAACTATTTTAAAATATTTATTTTTAATACTTTTTTTTTCCTCGTTTCGTTTTGACCTTCTTTTAAAATTACCCGCGGCACACCGGTTGAAAATCGCTGGTTTAAGGCGTCATGCTCGCAATAGACTGGACTGCTTATGAAGGGGAGATTGTGGTTTCGAATCTCAGCCGAGTATACTGAGGGTGTCTTTATTCTCTCTATTATTCTTACAAATGTTGGTATATTTCCTCTAAGAGTTTAACCCCCCTCGTCCCTACCATATTAGCGTAATTAAAGTGCATAGGGGTTTTTCTTAAATGGTTTTCCACTCTCTCTCCACGCAAATGCGGGTTCACTTCCTCTAAATTTAACCTTCCCGATTCCTAATCCATTAGCGTAATTAGTACTTAAGCGTATAACCCGAACGGGTGGTAAGATGGAGTGCTAAATAAAATAAAATAAAAGTGCATAAGCTTACAACCCAAACACGTGTGGAGACGCGGGGGATAGCAAAAACTGTGTTGACCACAAAATATATATAAGTACTTTCTCGAAGGTGCTCCAAATGTGAATTCTTAAGAAAATTTAAATATGGGTCCGGTGGACAGCTCTGAAATGGTAGGTTAGACTTTAATCCCCACACAAAATATAAAATTTCATGACATATACATTTCAAAACTATTTTTTAGTGTGATCATTTTAGACACATTAATAAAATAGTGAGTAGCATTAGATTAGAAAAAACAAATCTAAATTTACGACAATGTGTTTTACAAAATTAGATAAAATCAAACTATCAAGGTATATTATTATTATTATTATTATTATTACTATTAGCACCACGTCATACTACCCGTTCGGGTTATACGCACTCACGCTAATGTGTAATGGTAGGGTGATTGTGAGATGAAATGTAGGACCTACAGTTTAACGTGGAATCCGAACCACGGTGGAGGCCTGGTATTCCACACACTCACAAGTTATCAGGCTATAAAAAGAACGGTATCTAGGTCTATATACGACTAAAAATTATGTAACTTCACAACTTTTGAACAATTTATACGTTAAAAATTATTTTTATTTTACATATTATTTATAGTTAATTCTGTACACTTCATGTGCATGTCTAGCTATAGTAAATTTCGGCCCCATTTTATCTTAAGGTGGCCTCTTCGGTGAGTGAGTAATAAGTATCAATCACCGTCATGATACACGGATTAGAATGCAACATTTTTAAGCACCGTGTCTTACTACCTGTTAGGGTTGTACGCATATGTCCTAATTACACTAATGGCTTAGGGATTATAAAGGCTTAACATAAGGAAAGTGTACCCACGTTTGCGTGGAGGGAGAGTGGAAAACCATTTTAGAAAACCACCCTCAGTGCACCCGACCGGGATTGAACCCCAATCTCCCCGTCTTCGGCAGTCTAGTCCAACACAAGGTTAGCACGTTAGACCACGTGGCCACCGAAGCGTGTTTAAAATGCAATGTTTTATGTCGTTTTCTGAAACTCAGGAGAGATTTTATCATTAAAAGATGCGTATCAAGATTGTGTTTAAAATGTTCAATAGCTAAATTCTTATAATTAATTGTATGTTTTTTAATCATGTTTATCTTGGATTTTTTTTTAAATTATCTCTACTCGCTTCTTTTTACTTTCTCATATCAAGAAAAAGTATTGTTATTGTGAAAAAAAATTGTCTCGAGATTTTGACAAATCTTTACGTTTCATATGAACACGAACCCGAAAAACTGTATTTTACAATTCCCTGTGTCCTGATTATGTGTGTCTGTTTGTCTGTCTCTGACCAAGGAACCAAAACGGTCGGATGAATTTTGTTCAAGCTTGATATTTAGATTTTATAGGCCCAAAACTGACAAGACGTGTATTAATCGCAACTTGTGAATGTGGGGAATGCCAGGCCTCCACCGTGGTTCGAATCCCACGTTAAACTGTAGCTCCTCCATTTCATCTCACAATCACCCTACCATTACACATTAGCGTGAGTGCTCACAACCCGAACGGGTAGTAATACGTGGTGCTTATAGTAGTAATAATAATAATAATAATATTAATAATTAGGGCAAAACAAGAAAACTTTTTTTTCTATTTCTAGCCTAGCCCTTCAATTAAGATTAGTTTACTGATAAAAAATTTTTATTCACAATATTTCAAAAATGACTAACGATTTTTCTTTAAGATGCATATCTAAGATTCATTCGTCATGAAAAAGATCTTTATATTATTTATTTCTGGGTAAAAGTTTGTTGAAGGACAGTACTGTTTTCCATGAAACATAAAATATTTTACAAATGGCTCTAACTATTTGGTTCCAAATCGGTACCATGGGAGTGTTTGATATGAAAAATTGCCATGTATACTTTGTTTTGGATAAATAAATCGAAATGTTTATAACGATCTTGTTTAAAATGTATATCTGGGGAGTTTTTGACATGAACATGATAAATAGAGGTGTAGGTCCAAAACTTGTTTTGAGGTGAAAACTTGTTATGGTGATTTTCTGAAGGATTAATTTTTTAAGTTGTATATTTAAAAAATAGATTTCGCAATTTTTTTAAATTTGTTTTTTGGGGGTTATTTTGAATATCAATAATAATGTATATTTATTTTTCTAAAATAAATTAATTAAAAGGTTATTTACCTACAACAAATTTAAAATCGAATGTTTAGGAATCTGACCTTGAAGATTGAATTCTAAATGTAAATCTGTGAATAGTTTTTCTTAATAAATAAGAATACGTTTTTACTAAAACAAATAATTTTAGGGTGATTTCCGAATAGTTTATTTTTTAAATTTGAATTTTCTTAGATATATTTGTACGATTTGGTTTTAAATTTATATCAATAAAGAATGATTAATATGATTCACAAGATGTTTATTTTTATGAGTAAAAAGTACTTAAGGCTATTTATCTTAAAATCTATTTCTGAAAATTTTCTTCAAAGCTGTAATAATGCACAATATGAGAAGGTTTGTGCGATTGTGTCTTACCATTTATGTTATCCTCCCCCAAACTCTCGGTGCACACCAATTGATAAACGCTGTTCTTGTCCATACCGGTAAATCACAGCCGCATGGCAATTAACATGTCAATTTGGGCGGAGTGCATCAGTTTACCTTTTAACAGGGCACTACAAATTACTTTGGCTCCATTACAAATCAACCTGATATATTAGAGGTAATGTATACCGCCTCCCACCTAGACACACTTCACACTTTTAGAGCCTATTATACGCTAGCAAGTGCGCCTTTGAATGAAACCCTTGTTATCAAGTTATAAAATAAGTTTTTGTCTAGACCAGCGTTTTGACCGCCACCTCTGGAGGCGTTAAAATCACCTAGCGGTAGAAACGCTAATCAAACTACACCAGACGTTAACAGGCAGTTAGTTGTGCCTCAATGTCACATCAAGTCTTTCAGCAGGAATAATAAATTTATTATTATTATTAGCACCACGTCTTACTACCCGTTCGGGTTATACGCACTTACGCTAATGTGTAGTGGTAGGGTGATTGTCCGAACCACGGTGGAGACCTGGCATTCCTCACATTCACAAGATGTCTTGTCAGAGGTGAAGGAAGGGTATGGTAATCAGATACATATTTGCCGGGACCGAGGATTGAACCCCGGCCGCGAGCATAGAAGTCTGACACCTTACCCCTAGACCGCCAGGTCACCTGAATAATAAATGCTCTTCCTCAAGATGGTATCAAGTTTTGCAATATTTTCATTCACTAAACCAACTAGTTCATCAAATGAAACCACAAAAATTCTATAGTACAAAAATAACTTCTCTGGGTACATTCTGTGATTCATAAACATAATATGAAACTGTCCTGAGATGGCTTGATAATGTAAGGTGAGTCCACCAACGTCTCTTTTGACGAGTTTTTTTGTTGTTGTTTCGAGTTCCCGCCAATAAAATAAGTCCCGCAATACAGCCGGCCTGTAATATGTACATTTTTAAACCATTCTGCACAAGTGGAAGCAACACCCGCGGCATTTAAACCGCTAGTCTAGAATCAGTAGGGTTTTTACAGCTGTTTAACAGTCGCGTTTTGACAGTCGGGTGTATATTCAAGAGTTTTGTGGGCGTAAGCTAGCGGCAAAACCGTCGCGTTTTAACCGCTAGTGTAGAATGGGTCTAACTCAGTCTGGTACCGCGTCTGACTGCTGAACCTAAAAAAAAAAGGTTTGGTTCTCAGAATGAGCGAAAAAAATTAAAATTGGTAAAATAAAATGGAAAGAAGCCCTCTTCTTTGACACTGATGACTGAGAGACTTGTGATTTCTTAAAATATATATAAATATATAATCACCACGTTTTACTAACCGTTTAGGTTATAAGATTATGTACTAATTATGCTAATGGCTTAAGGGATTAGTAAGGTTATATTTATATAAAGTGTATCTGTATTTACGCGAAAGGAGAGTGGGAAGAAATTTTAGGAAAACAACCCTTAGTAGATCCAACCGGGATTCGAGCCCAAATCTCCTCGTCATCAGCAGGCCAGTCTAAGGTGAGAGTGACGCTTTGGACCAATGTTTCCCCAAAAAAATGTATCGTGGCTCTAAATTTAATAATTATTCAAAGGAACTTCTAATAAACAATAACAAAAGGATCTAATTAAAAATGAAAAGATAAGTGATATGAAATATAAGGTAAAAGTTAAGGACAACATGAAATATAATTAGCAAAAAAATATATTGAGCTTTTAAGAAAAGAACCTTTAGAAAATTAAATGAAATAATTAAGTAATTAAATAATTAAGTAATAGTAAGTAATTAAATAAAATCCTTTTGTAATTGTGTATTAGGCGTTCCTTTGAATAATTATCATTATAATTCTCCTTACTAAATCACTATGAATATAACTAATATTCTAAATTTAATGTTGTCCAGGCCAGGTGATCCAAAGTGGCATTACATGTAGTTTCAATTGCCTATTATAAAAACAAATATTAGTAAACATTTAAGTCATTTAAATGAATTTAAATAATAAAAACTGAATTATTTCAATAAGTTTATAAACTACCAAATTGTAAAGCACATTTTTAATGAAAATGTCACCACGTTACAATGTTTGGTATGTGACAAAAAGCAAATTATTTCAGTGGCTACTATAATGCTGTTTAATTCTTGGGAAGATTTATTTTGAATATGTATTTTGTATTGATAATCTTTATCAACTAAAGTGAAGCAATTTCACTAATTTTTAATCTTACAAATATAAAATTACATAAGATTATGTTCCCGTGAAATATTTGTTGACAAATAAAAGAATATTTTATTGATGATTGTGATGATGATGAGGAGGATGATTATGATTATGATTATGCTATATTTGGTAGGTAACCGGCCCAATGGTATAGTAGTCTAGTGGTCAGTGAACCTGGCCACGACCCTAGAAGTTTCGGGTTAGATTCGAGGCTGGTAAGTTACCATGTGTGATTTTCCCGAAAGGTAACTTATCCCATCGGTCACCAGGGTTTGGCTAGTTGGGTTCAAGTTAGGCTAAGTTAGGTTTAAGTGTTTCCACTGGTTCCACACCCTCATACTCACTATCACCCTCACCTCATCCTTACAGGGCATAAAAGGAGCCTCCATGGAAAGGAGATTCGATTAGTACATTTGAGCATCCCCTGGGCAACGGTACATTAGTACTGGCTAATCTCTCAACAAACTGGGCTATCAGTGATGTAGCCCAGGCTCGCAATATTAGGGGTTCTATATTATTATTTGGTAGGTGAGTTCTCAGAGTTGAATCGATCTCCAATCATTCTGAGGATATTGATCGTTACAAGACCTGAACATCCTTGCTCACAAAGGTATGCTAAATCGTCAGAAAAATTAAAAGAGTATTTTCAATTTCCAGAGTCAAAATGAGCTTGTCCTTGAGCTGGGTCCGAAATTCCGTGTACAGCAGGCTTTCAAAACGATGTTTCAACACTGTAGCTATTTTCAGTAGGCCTATTGCAGTAATTATTAATAATGTCTCAGTTAGATGAAAGTTTTTGTAATTCTAATATTTAGTAATGTTCGGAGGAAAAAAATATTTGAGGCCTTTCCGTGAGCCTCAGAAACATCCTTGCGACCTCCATCAGTGTCCCGACCTGGTGCTTGGGAATCCCTGACTTAGACCATTCGGCCACCGAAGCGAGTCTTAACAAAATTATAATATTTTTAAACCACCGCATCATACAACCCGTTCGGGCTGTTCTTTGGCGTCTAAGTGTGAGAGTACTTAAGGACAGTGTTTTCACGGTTTTTGTATTAAAATACTTTTTTTGGTCGAAAGAAATCAAATATTGCTTCAACAGAAACATAGGGTTTAATTTTCTATACATGGTGATATCAACAATTGTTGAATATCTGTCAAGAGTGTTCTGGAATTCAATGCCAACTTTTTATCGTCCTTTAATAAGTTTCTCGTCTAATGCCGCTATATTCATGATGAGATACTTTTGAGGTCATCAAGCGAAGAAAATTAATCTTTATGTTTCCACTCAAATAATACTTGGATTTATTTTGATCAAAAAAAGTGTTGATATAAATCCACCCCACGATATAACCTGCTTCGCAAAATAGCTTCAAAATAACCAGAGAGACAACGTCGTTAATAGTTAAGTAAAAAGATTCGTGGACCTCCCATTGGGACACTTTAGTTTATTGGTCTGGAGATACAAATCTATATATTCATTATTAATTTCAAGGAATTCCTTTTACTGGAAAAACTCACCTTTCAACATTTAAAGAAAATAAAAGGGGGGGGTTGGAAATGGGAGGATGGACAATTTAGAAGGAAAAACTTGTGGATGTTGTGTTTGTTGAAAAACCAATTCCGTGTTCATCTGAGAGGTGATGCGCGTGAGCGTGTGTGTGTGAGGGGAGGGGAAGGGGGGGAGAAGAGGGAGAGTGGACTATTGTCTTGACGTTATGTCCGTCTGCTAGGCGCTGGCGTCAACTTCTCTTCTGTGACCCATTTCTAGAGGCAAAGAAGTCCCTTATCACCCGGATGGCTCGCCCGTCTGAGGGAAACAATATTTGGTCACAAACAAAAGGAAAATTATTACTATGTAGGGCACGGTGTCTCAACACGAGTGGGGGGGGGAGGGCTAGAGGGTGGGGGGAGAGGTCCCTGACCAGTCTCCCAGGAGCCCGTGACCAGGGTGGTCAAGTGGTTTATAGCTGAGACAAATATCAAAGCTCTAAATAAACTTGGATTTTGATGGTGACGCGGAGAGACCTGGGGTTCAAATCTTTTAGGGGGTGGTTTTTACCAGTGGGTTTTATCTCTGGGGTTCTCTTATCCCCTTTCATACGAATACCATTACACATTGGCGTAAGTGCGTATAACCCGAACGGGTAGTAAGACGCGGTGCTAATAATAATAATAATAATAATAATAATAATAATAATAATAATAATAATAATAATAATAACAGTAATAAAATGTATCATCCAATGCCGCTATGCTCTTGACAGATATTCAATATACAAAAAAAGTTTTACTATAAAAACTACAAACACACTGACCTCTTCTCGCGTTCCTTTCACTTCCACCTTAATTAATCTAAAATACAATAATATTAAAGTTACTTTTCTAACTGTCAGAAACTGTCCTTCTGGCCATAATCCTATTTTAGTTTAAGGAGTGTTGTCCTAGGTTAAGTAGCCATCATGAGTCCCAAATCAAACGTCATAACAAGTACGTTCTAAGTAACGAATGTATTAGAATACAGGAAAATAGAGGTAATATTTAAATCGGGAATATATCCCGATCCAATGTGGTGCGATACGCCATTGTTTGCGCCTGTCTTTATATCATCATCATCATCATCATCATCATCATTAGGTCATCAATCTTGTGATTGGCTTGCTACATGTCTCCCCTTTTTGTCTGTCCCGAGCCAAATTCTCTACACCTTTTTACCTTCTTCCGCCAACATTGTCCGCTATCCGATTCATATATTTCAGTCTTGGTCTCCCTCTTTATTATCTCCCTTCCACATCTCTTTTTATAATTATCTTCATCAAATTATCATATCTTGGTGTATGTCATGCCATGTTAACTCTTTCTTAGATCTTAATATGCTTTTCTTAGCACTTCTGTATTTTATACCATCTCCATCATGGTATTTTCAACATTCTTCTGTTTCATTTGCTATTTACTACAATAGTTGACCAGAAGTGAGAGAAAAAGAGTGGAAGAGAGTGAAGGAGGAATAATGGGAAAAGGACAGAGGTGGATTGGAGGCATTTTACTAAACAGAACCGGTCACAGGCTGGAAACAGTTCATGACGATGAGTTGATCAGAAATTCCTTAACGTCAGAGACCAAGTGGGCTTGTAACATAACTTGATGGATCTATCTGGCAGTAGGAGAACAAACAGAGGAGAAGAAAACTACAAATAACAATACAATGTGTTGTGAGCTTCCTTATTAAATAACATAATTCGATCACAAAGATCCATTCTACGCTCCTATAGGCTACCAGTTACCTTTTGTTTCCCGGTAATTAAAGTCTTGGTTATCAATAAAAAAATGTGTTTGTTTGAATTTTTTCAAAGTATTATTATTATTATTATTATTATTTAGCACTGCGTCTTACTACCCGTTCGGGTTATACGCTTTAAGTACTAATTACGATAATGGATTAGGAATTTGGAAGGTTGAATTAGAGGAAGTGAACCCGCATTTGCGTGGAGGGAGAGTGGAAAACCATTTTAGGAATAACCACCCCCAGCTCACCCGACCAAGATTCGAACCTCGATCTCCCCGTCCTCAGCAGTCGAGCAGCTCAACACGACTAGCGCGCTAGCCAACTACGCCACCGATGCGGGTTTTTTCAAAGTAAAAAATTTCAACTTTTAAACTAAATTCACAAGTCTGAGGTCAAATAAGTTTTTCATTCGTTCCAGTAAACACAAAAATCGTGTACTGTTAAAGGTTTTTATCAAAATTTAGAATGATAGTAACAACGGTTTGGCAGTGTATCAGCTACAAGCAGCCCTTTGGCTCAATTTCCATTAATGGAACAGTTGTATTTAAAGTGTACAAGAAAAACATGAATATAACTTTATCAAATTCAACGGTAATTCTCTTACTTATTGGTTTAACTTCTTGAGTTTTAATTTATCTACATCCTTCTTGAATTTCGTTTTGCAGTTTCCATGAATATGGTACATTAGAGCCGAAACATGTCGGAATTTCCAATGCCGGATAGGCATAAGGAGTAATGGGACAAAAACAGATAAGGCTTAGATTATTCCACTACATTCTATACTTCATTTAAACTGTTGACAGATGTTAATCTCCAAATCAAGCTTTATATTATTTTTACTCTAATACATGTTGAACTCTAGACATTGTTTTTCTATGATATTTTGTATATTTTAAATGTCTTTGGACAATAATATTTAATGACTACATTATAACTCATTTGGTTAGGGATAACCTATAAATTTTTATTTTTTTATTTTTTAATTCATTATTTATTTGAACTTAATAAATTGTTTTGTCCAGACTATATATTTTATACGTAAATTTTGTAACAACTTTCTTAAGGGTTATTTATATATTATTAGACTTTTCATCAACATATGTGTAGCTTTGTTGATGATGAACTAGTAATTTTATGTTTAATGTTCATATTCTGACATATGTTTTTTACTGGAAGTAAATATTAATCATATATTTGTCTTGAAACATCACTTTAGTATATAAACCAACTTAGTAACTATATTTTATTAAATTAATTTTTATATCTATTTTTGAGAACAATATATCTAAGTCTTAACTTCTAATTTCTCAAATTCATTTTTACAGATGTTTAAAAAATGGAACTATGGGGTCGAACGATCCGTTACAATGGCCATATGGTCTAAGCCAGGGGTATACAACCCTTTTGATATCACGGGGAATATGGGATTAAAAATAACTTTATGAACACAATTGTTTGCTAAATCTTATTCAGGATGGTTAAAATATATAGTGGTCAACTCAAGAGGTGGCCGACCAATGGTCTAAGGTGTCAATCTCTTAATAGAATAAATTGTCTATTACGGGGAGACAAAGGTTTGAGTCTCAATCAGGTGTATTAAGGGTGGGTTATTTCCTAGATAGTTTTCCACTTCCCCTCCACACAAATGTGGATACTCTTCTTATAAATTCAACCTTTCTCATCTCTAGCACATCAGCGTGATTAGTACATTTGTGTACAAACCGAACGGGTAGTGAGTGATACGTGGTCCTAAAAGAAATAACCATATGGTAAAACGGATTTAGAGCTGGTTTGTAGCCGATTCGAGATCACAAAGAAAACCGGCCTCGTGGTATAGTTATCAGAGGTCCTGGCTGCTGTCCTAAAGATCCTGGACTCGATTCCCAGCTGGTACCGGGGGATTTTTCTCTAAAGGGGAATAATTCCCATGGTCACCACAGATTGGTTTATTAGGATTTAGTTAGGCTCCAATCCGTCATATTCACTATCAGCATCATCTCATCGGGATTTGAAAAGATCCTCCACGGAAAGGATGTACGATTAGTACCTCCGGGCGCCCTCTGGACAACGGTATATTAGTACTGGCTACTGGTGACCTGACGGTCTAGGGGTATGGTGTCTCTTGTGTTGGGGGCCCGGGGTTCAATCCTCGGTCCCATCACAGATTTATCTGATTGGCAAACCCTTCCTTCACCTCTGACAAGACGTGTCTTAATCACAACTTGTGAATGTGGGAGAATGCCAGGCCTCCACCGTGGTTCGGATCCCACGTTAAACTGTAGGTCCTCCATTTCATCTCGCAATCACCCTACCATTACACATTAGCGTAAGTGCGTATAACCCGAACGGGTAGTAAGACGCGGTGCTAATAATAATAATAGTACTGGCTACCGGCTTATCTTTACGCAATCTGAGCTACAGATTGATGTAGCACAGACACATTATTATTATTATTATTATTATTATTATTATTATTACTACCCATGAAACACGAAATATTTGTGAAATGCCGACACTCTGGAGCTAGAAGGCTGTTGCACGGACAAGTTCAATTAAGACTGAGATTGTCTCGACGGGCCGAGAGTAAGACGAGTGGTTAGAGGGGAAGGGTAAGGGGGGGATAGTTTCTTGATGCGGACAAGTGCGTCTGCTGCAGTCAGGAGATGTTCCAAAAAGAGAGTGAGGCCACTTTAGAGCAGCCCCCCTCCAACCCTCTCACACCCCCATTAGCCCCGACTGCTTCCCTCTGGGGGCCATTGAGGGGTTTAATGTCTGGCGGCCGTCTGCAACGAGGGGGAATGAGAATAGGGGGTGACATAACTCTGTAGGGGTGAGAGCGCTTAGTTTGTCTTGCCTCGAGTCCCGGTCGAAAAAACATGTGTTATTAATAAATGTTCCAGTAATAAACAACTACTCATCAACATAAATGACGACACACAACCGTAATACTTTCTCATATAAAATACTATAGTAAAAACGCCATGACACAAGCACGCAATCGGGCCATACCAGCTAAGCAGCAGTTATCTGTTGGTAAAGATAGTGCCAGATTTGGCAGATAGAGTGTGGGATGTGGTCAGCACAACGGTACTTTTGAGTTCGAGGGCAAATTAAATGTGAAAAATCAATCATAGTTTAGAGGTTGAACATTTTCGCTATTACAATGATTTTTATACGGGAAAGTCAAAATGATATACTCTAGTTTTAAAATAGTTTCTCTGAATCTGCAAAGATTTTTAAATACCACCTCATTACACCCTATCCCTATCTTGAGCTAATTCTATCCAGTCAACCTCATTACAACCTATATATTTCAGGTCAGTGTCAATGCTATCCTCCAATCTGCATCTAGCTCTTCCCAAAGGGTTTGCCAATAAATACCTTGAACACAATTTTAGAATCCCCCCATTCATGTTGTATGTCCTGCCCACCATTATCTACGAGATTTGATTAACCTTACAATGTCTGGTGATGGATACACGGTATGAAACTCATCATTATGTAATATCCCACACTCTCAACTATATTCATCATTTAGGCCTATTCTTCCCAAATCTTTTTCCAAAGCACTTTGCTTACGAGTATCCTAAATTTATTGTCGTCATGTAAGGTAAGCGACCACGTTTCACAATGATAATAATAATAATAATAATAATAATAATAATTTATCATCAGTACCGCGTCTTACTACCAGTTTGGGTTACACGCACTTACGCTAATGTGTAATGGTAGGGTGATTGTGAGATGAAATGAAGTACTTACAGCTTAACGTGGATTCCGAACCACGGTGAAGGCCTGGCATTCCCCACATTCACAAGATGTCTTGTCAGAGGTGAAGGAAGGGTTCGGTAATCAGATAAATCTGTGCCGGGACCAAGGATTGAACCTCGACCGCCAGCACAGAAGTCTGACACCTTACCCCTAGACCGCCAGGTCACCCAAAATGATAAAGAACTACCGATGAAACTATTGTTTTATATATTCTTAATTTTATATTTCTTGACAACAGGTGATATGTTAACAGCTAGAAAAGCATATATTTTTTAAGCGTTCATCTACAATTTGATACTACTTTTTTCATGATTCTTATTAATATTAGGTGTTCTGTCTTACGACAGGTTTATTGATTGCTTTTGTCAGTGAACTTAGACTGCCATTGCGTCCTGTCCTCTGCCTATTCAGCTCCCAGAATTGTATTCTTTCCTTCAAGTCTTCCAATATTTATTACCTTTCTAAGCTCCTCTTTACCTCAAGCTTGCCTTCTTTGACGTCATGTAGAAGACAGTTCCGCCTAAGAATTGACCAATCCAGTTCGCTTTGCATCGAAGAATCTCTTCTCACCAATTTTTCTTAGGGCTTCATTTGTCACCCTGTCTGCCCACATATTGAATGTATTCTATTTCAATAATATAACTATATGCTTTCAATAAAGGTTTGCATTTATTAAACTATGTGCTATGTAAATAAATTTAAATTATGGGATCATGTCGTGAAATACTTGTAAACAAGAGATTCTTCACTTGATAGCTAAGATCTCCCTTGAACTAAAAAAATACTCTTGAGTTTGAACCAATCTATGAACACTGGCAGATAAGTAATTAGTTTGTATTTATTATATGAAGGTTCTAGAGAAAAAGGTAAAAAGTCATGGTACACACATTTTCCAGGACATCAACTTGTATATCTCAAACCACATCCCCAGCAAATCCTTTTTTAAAATTAATTTAAATATGACAGAGAACTCTTTTAGCCATGATATAAAGTACATTAAATATGTCTCATGATTGTCTAACAGATGGCAGCACTAATTCAACTTGAGCTTAAATTGGACTTACCCCATATTTCCTCCGTACTCTGTATATGTAACTATTGATTCGTTTGTAAAAAATAATTATTCAAAATAGTTCACAATCATTGACAATTATTACAGTTCAGTGCCAAACTGACAAACTTGTCCCATCCATCCACATAGCTCACAGTCATTTAAGTTTGGGACACCCTTAGTGGCGGACATACAGTCTAACTCGTAGACTAAATATCAATCTAGTCTAAGCTATTTTTTTATTAGTCACACATACATTTCAAACGCTACCTTTTTTTTTTTAGTTCGGGTTCAAATAACATGTCAAGATCCATCTTAATTTCAGATCGAAAATATTAGCGTAATCTATATATTTTCTTTGTATAATAAAGTAAAATGGCTGAAAGTCACGTGAGAAAGTTAAAAGTCATTCATCTTCTGGAGAATGTGAGATTAATATGAGCTTACTAGGAAATAATGTTATAAAACATGGTAAGTGGATTAAACATTCGTGCGTGTTCTTTTTACCTCCCATATTCTTGGATGATATAAATACCGTAAAACTCATGTGTAGATTGAGTTGAAAATGTTCCGGTAAATTTTCCGCAGTGGCGGCTTGAAACCTATTAACTATTAGAAGGGGCTGGGCTAAGTGAGGCACCTATAAATATAATTATATATATAATCTCTGTACTAGTCTTATTATATGGTACTAGGAACTCTACAGTTAATTGCAGCACTTACCTAAGTACACCACCTATCCATATCTTGAACTAGCAATATCAACTCCACCTCATTACACCATATTCCTATCTTGATCTAGTTCTATTCAGTCTACCTTATTACAGCCTATCTTTATCTTGAACTAACTCAATCCTGTCTACTTCACTCCACCCTATCCCTATATCGGGCTAGTTCTATCCGGTCCACCTCATAACACCCTATATCTACCTTGAGCTAGCTCTATCCAGTCTACCTCATTACACCCTATTCCTATCTTGAGCTAGTTCTATCCAGTCCACCTCATTACACCCTATTCCTATCTTGAGCTAGTTCTATCCAGTCCACCTCATTACACCCTATTCCTATCTTGAGCTAGTTCTATCCAGTCTACCTCATTACACCCTATTCCTATCTTGAGCTAGTTCTATCCAGTCCACCTCATTACACCCTATTCCTATCTTGAGCTAGTTCTATCCAGTCCACCTTATTACACCCTATTCCTATCTTGAGCTAGTTCTATCCAGTCCACCTTATTACACCCTATCCTTATTTTGAGCTAGCTATATCCAGTCCACCTTATTACACCCTATCCCTTATTGAGCTAGTTATAACCAGTCCACCTCATTACACCCTATCCTTATTTTGAGCTAGTTATAACCAGTCCACCTTATTACATCTCTTCTATCCCTTTAAGGTCCATTCTAATGTTATTCTCCCATCTGTGTAAGTTTTAGCAATGTTCTCTTCCTATTGTTTTTTTCCAGTCGATACCCCGAACATGGTTCTAGAATCTCCCGTTCACGCTGAATGTCCTGCACATCATAATCTGCGAGATTTTATTACTCTAACAATGTTTTGCGACGAGTACAGCGTATGTAACGCATCATTATGTAGTCCAATATGTGTATACATATACATAAAGACAACAAATAAAAGGTCAGATTACGAGTGGGGGTATTTAAATGTGGTGGGGGGATAAGATGTGTTATCAAATACAAAATTATAATTTAATATTTTAAAAAATATCTGTTATATTGTAGTTAGGCTACAGATAATTGGATCTCATGGTAGTAAGACGTATTCTTAAAGAATTTGATCATAATATTGAAGTAATAACATATTCAGCCACAAAGCGCTGTAGTCGATAAAATAGTTTGATAATAGACTTTGAATCGTTGTTATTTCTGTATCGGAATGCATCTAATGTTTCTGGTATTAACTTCTTTAAAATAAATTAAACTTGAGTTAATTCGATTGCATTTGTTTCATTCAAATAGGTAAAAAATAATTTCCATAAAAATTAATTGAAGGCTCGAAGGCTGTAGATACTGGAGAAAAGATTTTTTTGTCAGTGTAATTTTAAATTAGTTTCCCTCCAGTTAGGCTTTGCGATGGTCGAATGGGGTTTCGTGCATTGTCATGTTATGTTATGTCATGGGATGCTACCAGGGCTAGCAGAACTTGTTAAAACTGTACTTTTGCGATGGTCGAATGGGGTTTCGTGCATTGTAATGTTATGTTATGTCATGGGATGCTACCAGGGCTAGCAGAACTTGTTAAAACTGTACTTGTGATATATCATCACCCATATGTTCCCCATTTGACCAATCATACATAGGTTCCGCTCTACATATCTCACATGGGAATGTATGTTATTTAATACCTGGCCAACGAGTGTTGTACTTGGTGAAAAGATATCACAGGTGCAGTTTAAACTAACTCTGCTTACCCTGGCAACACTCCACGACACGACACTGATGACGCTAAGACATGTGAAAGTGTATAATCAATTTAGTGTTTCTACGCTTCTGTGGCTGCATGATCTAATGCGCTACGTTTGTGTTAGGCTAGACTGCCGATTACAGGGAGATCGAGGTTCGAATCTTGGTTGGGTGTACTGAGGGTGGTTTTTCCACTCTCTCCCGTACAAATTCGGGTACACTTCCTCTGAATATAACTTTCCTAATCCCTAAAAACATTAGCGTAATTGATACATAAACTCACAGCTCAAACTGGTATTAAGACGTGGTGCTAAAAATAAAATAGTCAATTTTTAATCACACAAGACTTTTAGCTCAAGTACATTCTCTGCTAAGGGTTTTCTTAACTAATGATGCTTTGGCCTAAGGACGTTTCATACTAAGATTGCAGCGAGATATAGGATATATATATCCTTGTATAAAGGTTGAGAATTTTTTATTTATATAATTTCAAAGTTCGCCTTCTTATTTAGGATGATGACGCACTTGAAAAAATGTGGCCATAGGTTGAATCAATGTAATGATCTCGAGAAAAGGGGGTTGTGGATTGAAATAATGTAATGTCCTCGAGAAAATGGGTTTGTGAATTGAAATAATGTAATGTGCTCGAGAAAAGGGGGTTGTGGATTGAAATAATGTAATGTGCTCTAGAAAAGGGGGTTGTGGATTGAAATAATGTAATGTGCTCTAGAAAAGGGGGTTGTGGATTGAAATAATGTATTGTCCTCGAGAAAATAGGTTTGTGGATTGAAATAATGTAATGTGCTCGAGAAAAGGGGGCTGTGGATTGAAATAATATAATGTGCTCGAGAAAAGGGGGTTGTGGATTGAAATAATGTAATGTGCCTGAGAAAAGGGGGTTGTGGATTTAAATAATGTAATGTGCCTGAGAAAAGGGGGTTGTGGATTTAAATAATGTAATGTGCCTGATAAAAGTGGGTTCTGGATTGAAATAATGTAATATGCTCTAGAAAAGGGGGTTGTGGATTGAAATAATGTAATGTGCCTGATAAAAGTGGGTTCTGGATTGAAATAATGTAATGTGCTCGAGAAAATAGGTTTGTGGATTGAAATAATGTAATGTGCTCGAGAAAATGGGTTTGTGGATTGAAATAATGTAATGTGCTCGAGAAAAGGGGGTTGTGGATTTAAATAATGTAATGTGCCTGAGAAAAGGGGGTTGTGGATTGAAATAATGTAATGTACCTGATAAAAGTGGGTTCTGGATTGAAATAATGTAATGTGCTCTAGAAAAGGGGGTTGTGGATTGAAATAATGTAATATGCTCTAGAAAAGGGGGTTGTGGATTGAAATAATGTAATATGCTCGAGAAAAGGGGGTTGTGGATTGAAATAATGTAATGTGCTCGAGAAAAGGGGGTTGTGGATTGAAATAATGTAATG
>CABFOW010000722.1:124581-136323 GCA_902141385.1 Timema californicum | reverse complement strand
CCCCCCCCCCCTCCCCAGGTATATTTTCCCTTAAATCTACCATTCCCGGATTGGGCCACTAACAGACAAAAGCTGATAATTGATAGTTGATTCTGAAAAAGTTACTCCCACCTCACCTTCCTTCTTCTTGGAAATTTGTTTGATATTTTTTTAACCCATACGGCCCACAATATCAAAAAGTTGTTTCACCCTTGGTCTAAAGCATCAATTTAATAATAGACAGGAATTTTTTAAATTATTTGTAATTTGTCAGTGCGTATGTTCGGGTTATAAGATTATGTCCTAGGGATGAGGAAAGTTAAATTTAAAGGACGTGTGCCCTCATTTGCCTGGAGAGAGAATGGAAAACCTTGTGAGTAAAACTGCCCTCAGTACATACTACCGGGATTCAAATCCCAATCTCCCCGTCATCGGCAGTCCAATCGATTGCGAGAGAGACGCCTTGATCAATTGACTGGATTTCTAGAGGCGAGAAGTGGTTGGGTTTAAAATACCCACTAGGTGGGTGATCTTCACCAATTGCTTTTCCACTCTTCCTCCATGCAAATTTTCCTCTAAAATCTACTATCTTTATACCTACTTGATTTAGTTTACAGATGTATGTAGTGCGGACGGGTAGTAAGAAGCGGTGCATAAAATAAAATTAGGATGTGAACTTGTGCATTTTTTATTTGATTACATATTTTATATTAAAAATGAATGATAATGTTACACACACATTTAAAAGCCTGTTTATAATATCCGTAATGAGAAAAATTATGTTTGCTCAGTTCCAGTTCCATTATAATAAAATCATAGTGGGCTAAATTGAAAATATGGCATAGCATTTTTTTGATATCTCTCCGAGATGTACATGTACACACACACACACACATATATATATACACTCCTCAATAAAAGCTATGATAACATGATTATAGACTAATTAACTTTTAAATAAAAACGTTAGATACGCCCATGTAGCACGAACCTAAAGCACAATGCGGACAACCAGTGCACCCCTCTCCCCTCCCCACAGCAGCAAGCCGAAAGAGACCTCTCTCCCCCCTTCCCCCCTTGCCATGGTAGCTTCCAGAGAAGTTCTCCAGTTCACCCCGGGACGGCAGACAAGCCGGTAACAAAAAGAGTGATACTACCCCGTAAGGGTTGCCTTCGTCACCTACCTCTTCTTCAACCCCTTCCTTCTTCCGTTTGGTTAGGAGGAGGGTGCGACAGGGGTGCTATCTAGGAGGATACGGAGGAACTGGCGGGATCTTCCCCCAACACCGTCAAGTCGCCTGAGTGAGTGTGTTTGTGCCAACTACCCCTTCCTGCCGTCGAGTAAACCATTATCCGTCGCCCGGTAAGTTTGATAATCAGTAGATTGTTTATATGTAAGGTTTTTTTAAAAAATCCTAGCTCCACGTCTACGGGCTTATGTACTAAGTACGCTAGTATTTCAGGGATGAGGAAGGTTTTTAATTTAAAGGATATGTGTAACCACATTTGCAGGGAGAGTTGAAATCTATTTAGGAAAAAGACCTTCAGTACACTCAACCCTACTTCGAACCCGTATCATCTGTTCACTATCAGTTTAGTCTTTGTTTTGATGTTAAACAAGATATAAAGATGCGACGAAGTGCCCTGAAAACAACATTTGGTTTTTAATTTTGTGGATTTAGGTTACATTCAAACTCTAACTAGAACATATTTTCAAGGATTTTCTGAAACAATTATTTTAATTAATAGCAAATAATTATATTTCATGTTTTACATGATAACTGTTTCTTGAGTAGATGTTTTTTAAATACCTAAATAA
This sequence comes from Timema californicum, assembly GCA_902141385.1. Taxonomy (NCBI): domain Eukaryota; kingdom Metazoa; phylum Arthropoda; class Insecta; order Phasmatodea; family Timematidae; genus Timema; species Timema californicum. The sequence goes on along the minus strand of CABFOW010000722.1, from coordinate 134,525 downwards.
ATAGTATATTTTATCTAATATATTTTTTTAAACTTATAACCTATATTATATTCGAACTAATTGCTTAATATTTTCAGACAACTTTAGTAAATTTATCATACATTTGAAAAATTCATTGCTATATTTTTAGAGCCTATTTAACCTTTTATAAAGTTTTTGTTTACATATTATCTAAAGGCGTATTTGCATGCATATTTCCTATTTATTCTTAGGTACCTACAAAATTAGCATTCATTAAAGTTTTAGACACATTTTTGCCCCCATGCAAAGCCCAGTGTATTAATGAAACATTATCCCTTTGTTTTAAATTTGCAAACAAAATTAATCGAGGATGGTGAGAAAATCACGTTGATATTATTTGTAAAAATAAATCAGCTAAATACGTCCGTTTGTTAATGTAGATAATGTTAGTTGAAATTTTATTTATGGCCTAATTTGTCGTTTACATTTACTTTTAATATTTCCATGTGTTAGGTTAATTTCTCGAGTGATATTTGTATTTTGTTTTTGTTTATTAGGTGTATCTTATTCATTGAAATGGGCATTACTATTTACATAGTTTTCTATAGTAAATTTCAATTATAAAGGACCTAAAATAAACGTTCTAAAGGCGACACATTTTAAGCGTATACTCACACAGGTGTTGTGTTGACAATCGATATTCGCGTAAACTGGTTATGTTCTAATGTCTAGTAGAAATTAAAAATGGTATTAATGCAAATGTATTATTTTAAACTGAAGATTCACTCATATTACATACAGTTTATTTCATAAAAAAAATTTAGTGTCTCAACCATATATTTTATTCTTTAATCATTCAAATAAATTATTTATTAAAATGTTAAGACACTTATAATGACAAATTGTAATATATTTATATCTTAGCCTAGGGGGTTGATTGTTTTATTATATGTTTGTATTGACAAGCTATTGAGTCTTTAGCTCTAAAATAGATTGTAATGGTTAATCAAACTATTCCTTGATACAATACTATGTTAAAAGTTCCTTTAAAATTTTGACTGTACATATAGAACATAAATGTGTGACTATATATCTAGCATAATTTACAATTTTAATAATATAATTTATATTATGTTCGATTTCATGGATATTTTTTTTTTCTGTGATAATATTAGGTCAAGTTCAACGAAAACATATGTGGGTTTGGTAGCTTCACAGAAAAGTAGAAGTATAGCTCATTATGCATAGCTACATTTTATAAAAAAATAATGTTACCGGTTTTAGACTTGAAGTTATCATATTTATCGCCAAGTTTGTGAAAGTTTCCTACACGCCATTGTGTTTTTTTTATCTACTTGAGATAATAAACTCTTAACATTTTAAGGGGAAAGGACAATTGCCTAATTTTGTTATAGTCTGAGCTAAAAAAATAATATATGAAGTTTTTTTAACCTAGTAGTTTTTGTTTAATATTTATTAGTTGACGAGACAGCCATAGTTTCAAATTTAACGTTTATTAACAAATCTTTACACAAACGTTGAAACCATTTATCTAAATTATTTAATTAAATTAATGTGGTTCTGGATAGATTTAGATATGAGTGTAAAAATAGTTTAGTTTTCGTTTGATTAAAACATTTTATGAGAAATTGTTATTTAAATATCGTATTTATACAAACAATTTAAGTCATACTAAATGTACTTGAAACGACATTACTGCTTAAAAAGAACACTTATCTTAGCAGTTTGAAATCCATAACTTTTGATTTAAAATTATTGCTATTATTTTACAATTTGCTTTATTTATAACCGTTTAGGAATTTTTCACAAGTTGCTTTAACAGAAATCATATGTGATTTATCTTAACAAAAGGAGCATAAGCGACTTACTCTGTTAACAAAGTAAAATATAGTACGCACGCAGAAGGTGTAAAAATACTTTACTAACCTCGAACCATTTAATATTTTAACTCAAATAAAAATAGGATAGCTCAATCATTATTATCCCAGATAAAAAAATAGAATTCCCTTATTTTAAAGCTAGGCCTAAGTTATATAAGCTATCCAGAAGAAGCACATTACACAATAGGCCTAAACAAACCAAATTGTAATATATAGTTTGAAAAAGAAACGCTATGGATAGGCCTCAATTTCCTAACAATATTTATACTAACAGGACAATTACATTCTAAACAGTTACGTTTATATCGACTAAACTGTTCTTTCTTATGAGAATTAATATAGAAACAGATTTATAACGTTAATAAACAATAATAATAAAATTACATTTATATGGCTACGTATATTTAAGTGAATCTTTCTCAAATTAATCCTTATGGAAGTTCTGTACGAGTTTCACCAGACCTTATTGAATCAAATTTACGTTGAAACACAAATTATAAGAGAAAAAAAAATCGAATTCCATGGTGTTTAAGGTTAATAATATCTTATATTTTCCTTTGGGTATAATTTTCGATTTTGTTTTGACATGAAAATGTCTAGTGAAACTTTAACAAACGTAGACATTATTCATTTTAATTCGGGAAAGATTAATCCCAAAAGTACAAAGATAAAAAAACTATATTTAAATCCATTTACATCGATTTAAAAATGTATATATTTGGTGTTCACCTGAATTTCGAAGTTTCATTTGATTCCTTAAATTTTTATTATTTTAAAATTGAATAAAACTTATTTTTTGTAGTACTAAAATTGTTGTGTGTAAAGCAGATATTTTAAATATGGTTTTAAAAGTGTGCTCTACAAACAAAGGGTTATGTAAGTAATCACGTCACAAACTACAGTAGCCTCATGGCTTCTTTGGTGCTGACTGACAGCTCACAGCTGACTTCTGACAGTTAACATTTAGGTATATACCTAAATTTTGACTGTCAGTAGTGACAGCTGCTAAACACATGTTTTTGCAGATCATATGGTTTGGCGTAGGGATACATAATTTTGTTTGGTAACTTTTCAGCCGTCATCTGTCAGCTGTGTGCTGTCAGTCAGCACCAAAAACGTCATGGGGCTGCTGTAGCTTAAAATAAGAAATGACAGCTGGCACAAATACACTCTACCTTAGGGATGATCTGTAAGCCAATTAACGCTACTAAGAGGAGGTGAGAAGTGAATACATTGTGTTACATGGAGGGTACATCACAACGTTAAAAATAATATGGATCTCATGATTAAATTCTAAGGTGAATAAATAATAATAATGTTCATATTTACACAACCCCTTTTCAAAATGAAGGAGCGTAAAATGGGGAGAGCAGGTTCCCTTAAAATGTCCAAACCTGATATAAAAAAACACTTTTTGGGGAGGTATCAAATTTAAATTTTGTATACAAGTTAGTAATCTCTCCATGATAGTTTTATAATGTCTGAATATATGGAATTTCAAAATTGAAGCTCAGGAAATGGAACCACTTAAAATGTTTACAACTAATATAGAAAAGTGTATTCGATTTGGTTGAATTGAAATTTGGTAGACGCGTAAAAAATACCAAATAAGGTAACCAAATAAGTCTTAAAATTTAAAATTGTAGATATAGGAACTGAAGAGGGAGAGGGGGAAGAAAATTTAAATTCACCAAGTTAGTAGAAGGACCATAAAAGTTAGAAAGTTTGAAATTTAAAAATAGGGTGGAGGAAAATGGGGGGAGTGGGCCTAATACTGCTCTGAATTGATATTTTTTAAACTTCTCGATTTAGTGGAAAAAATTGACTTAGTAAATGCAAATGAAAAATGTCTAAAAATAAACTCATACATAAAACTAAAAATTATCTTAAAGTGGATCCATTAGTAATGCAAATACATAGGTAAAAATCGAAGGGTAAATGTAGTGGCTATCAACAATTATGTAGAATAAACACATTCTGGCGACATAGCCGGAACACCATCAATCCCTTTGTGAAATCATAAAGCTCTATCCATAGATAATAAAACTCTAAATAGGTTTGTACATTCGACTTTCTGTCCATCTGTTTGTATTCAACTCAAAAAGTACTCGTCAGATTGAGACAGGACTTCTTCGTTCTAAGCGTATAACCCGAACGGGTAGTAAGACGCGGTACTAAATTATATAATTATATCTTCGTTCTACTCATTTTCCATGGAGCTGGGTAAGCTATAGTCCTATATATAAAAAAAAACTTGATATCAATAGCGAGCGAAGCAGCGTCAAAAAACAGCTACTCTTAGTGTGGTTACATTTTCGTCTCAAAGTTGTAACAATCCAAATATATTAAATATAAATACAAATTTAATGTATAAAAATCTTCTTTATGGGCCTAGATCTCTTTGGCAACGAGGGGCTTGGAATAATCAACAAACCCATTTCAAATCTCCTTAGCAACGAGTGTTTTGGAATAGAAACAAACACGAGGAATGTAGATATATTTTAACAAGAAGGTGACCTGGCGGTATAGGGGTAAGGTGTCAGACTTCTGTGTTGGCGGCCGGGGTTCAATCCTCGGTCCCGGCAAAGATTTATCTGATTACCAAACCCTTCCTTCACCTCTGACAAGACATCTTGTGAATGTGGGGAATGCCAGGCCTCCACCGTGGTTCGGATTCCACGTTAAACTGTAGGTCCTCCATTTCATCTCACAATCACCCTACCATTACACATTAGCGTAAGTGCGTATAACCCGAACGGGTAGTAAGACGTGGTGCTAATAATAATAATAATAGTAATAATAATAATTTAACAAGAAAATATATTATCTGCGTTTAAGGCATCATCATTGTCAACCCAAAGTTTGAAGCCACAAATTATGTTTCAAGTAATTTTAAGGTGTTGCGTGTGATTTAGGTTTATTTAGTTTTGTTTCTTGGTACTAAGCCAACAGCACACATTTGTTTGGTAAGTTGGGGCGCCTACTATAAAGTGCTTCTTTCAATTTACTTCATTTTTGTTTTATAGATAGTACATTTAAGGTTTTCTTTTGGTGTCCACTTAAGAGAGTTAATAATGATACAAGGAAAGCAAAAATGTAAACTATGTATTTATTTTGGCGTTTATAGTGCGTAAGCGAGCAAATCTTGATGCAAGGACTAAAAAAAAAATATATCTATTTTGGTTCCTTAACACAGGTATTCGTTAATGTGTTACGTCGTCGACATATAAACATTTGCTCGCAACATACTTGTCTGGAAATGTGTTTTTTTGTAGTTTAGAATAAATGTTTGTCTGGAAAGGTAATTTATCCGACTTAAATGCGAGCGAAGCCGTAGGCAAACTCTAGTAATAAATATATTTCTGTAACAAAGTCTTATTTAATTTAATCTTGTTGGTGAAATATTATTTTTTTTTGTTTCAAACGTGTTTCTCTTACACTGTTTATTACCTACTTCGTTTCAGTTATATTATGATCGACCTTGGGTAAATATTGCGTTGTCAATCGATTGCGTTCGTTTGTACATTCAGTTTATGGATTAGGTAAGTAATAATTTCGTTCAAAGATTATTTTTTTTAGTCTACTAGTTATCATAGTGGTTTTGTAACTGCCATAGTCAACTCCGGATGGTACAAGGAGAAACTATATCTAAATTATGGCAGCCGGATTTTAACGTCATAGTTTGATACTGCTTACACTACTAGTTCGAAGAACAGTTCAAACAACTAGTTATAAATATAAACGATCTTCAGGAAATTTCTCATCGATAGTTCAACATTCATCTATTCTTTATTCAGATACGAGAATATATTACAATACGATCTCATTTTAACAATGACTTTACCTTTATGAACAAAACTGTCATCTTACAATGGATGAAATCTAGCCGGTACTTGTTTGAATTTTCTGAACAATATTATTATCTTACTGTTGTTATAATCTATTCAATACTTAGGGAATACATCTGAACACATATTTTAAAGCACTAGTCCACGGAGTATATATGACATGTTTTGTTAATATCTTTCTAAATTGACACAACTGGCCCAGTTACATATTATCTGTGGCTTGAATAAGTATATAGGGCCTACGCTTTATACATATTTAAAACGTGAAATGTTTCCTTCAGACAATGAATCTAGCAGTTTGAAGAAACAGATTCATCATCTGTTGCAATTCGTATTGAAGTTTTGAGGTTTTCCATGTTAAACTTCAATTAAAATGCCATAGATGAGAGTAATATATTTATTTCTGAAGCAAAAATTGTTATTTTTAGAAATATTAATAGCAATCTAATGAAAACAAACGATCTTAAAGATGTGCCTTAAACCGTAGAAAGAATCTTTAAAGAAAAAAAAAATTATTTATTTAGCACTGCATTTTACTACCCGTTCGGGTTATACGCTTAAGTACTAATTACTTTAATGCTTTAGGAATTGGGAAGGTTGAATTTAGAGGAAGTGAACCCACATTTGAGTGGAGATAGTGGAACATTGTTTAAGCAAAAACAGCCCCCAGTTCACCCAATCAAGATTCGAACTTCAATCACCCCATCGTCGGTAGTCTAGCTCAACGTGAAACTAGCGCGTTATCTAACTACGCCACCGAGGCGGGTCTTTATAAAATACAAACACATTTTCTTACTATCAGTATTGATAACATTTTATTTTATTATCAGTATATTTTATTTATATGCCTATTGATTATATATATATATATCAAAAGTGATATTTACGGAGCACATAAATTGACATATAAATGGCATTTTAAAGTAGGCCTAGTTTTATATAGGTAAAATACGTTTAATTTGATTCGAATTGGACAATAGATTTTCTGCTAGTTTCGGCTTGGCTGTTAACATAATATTAGAAAATGCGGTTAAGCTATGTCTGACAACTCTTTTCGCTCCTACTTTTTAGGTTCGTGTGAATTCGTGATTCCTCTTTGTGCTCGATCAATACCAGGTCTTGTAGTTCAAAGGTCAAAGGTATTTGTGGGTCAGTTGGTTAAAAGTATTTATTAGCTGGCACAATTATCTAGATTGAACCAAGATTTTGGAATTATTTTTAGAGTGTATTTAAAAAAAATTAATCCCTGCAAATATTTTTGTAAAACCCCAGTTATTACTTCGTAAACAGATATTTTTGGGATCCACCCACATTATTTTAATTTTTATATTTTTGTTATATTAACAACATTGGCATTTTAATTAAAATTTGTTATTCGAGAAAGAAAACTTGTAAGATGGCGGGTGATACACCGAAACATGTCGTTGTAAGACGTTTGATGACATAAGTCATCTACAATCCTTAAGGAGAAAGGATCAACAGAAATCACAGATAAGAAATGAAATCTTAATTACTCCTTACCAAAAAAAATCATCAACATTATTAAAATTGTAGTTGAAATTTAACTCCAAGTTGAACATAAATAAATATGCCAACTTAACTTGTCTATATTCTTTTATCACCGCAACTTACTAACGGCCCAAGTTTTACACATGTGTATTGATTACTCTGGTGGGTTAGGGAGGAAGAAGGTTGAATTTTGATTGAGCATACCCACATATGCGTGGAGGTAGAGTGGAAAACAGTTTAGTAGAAAAGCTCAATACACTCAACATGATTCAAACCCTGAACTTCCCGTCTTCAGCACTCTAGTCTATTGCGAAAGTGACTGTTTAGAGCATTCGACCAACGAAGCAGGTGTTTATTTCCCTAATACGTGCAACAATGCAATTATTATGAAAAGTTATCATATATTACGATGGACAGCACATGCGACGCAAATGGGAGGTTTTAGAACCGTGTCTAGGGTAGTGACTGTTACCCCCAATGGGAAGATACCATTGGGATGGCCTGGACGCAGATGGGAGGATAACATTACAATTAACCTGGAAGAAATAGGGTGTGGTGAGGTGGACTGGATAGAATAGTTCAAGGTAGGGATAGGTGTAATAAGGTGGACTGGATAGAATAGTTCAAGGTAGGGATAGGTGTAATAAGGTGGACTGGATAGAATAGTTCAAGGTAGGGATAGGATGTAATAAGGTGGACTGGATAGAATAGTTCAAGATATATAGGGTGTAATGAGGTGGACTGGATAGAATGGCTTAAGGTAGGGATAGGTGTAATGAGGTGGACTGGATAGAACTAACTCAAAATAGGGGTAGGGTGTAATGAGGTGGACTGGATAGAATAGCTCAAGGTAGGGATAGGTGTAATGAGGTGGACTGAATAGAATAGTTCAAGATATAGATAGGGTGTAATGAGGTGGACTGGATAGAACTGGATCAAGATAGAGATAGGTAGCGTAATTTTGTAAATGCGGCAATGAACTGTCACGTTCCTAATGTCATGGATAAGAGTAAACACGCTATCAAAAAATGTTTTTGAGAACTAAATGTTAAAGTTGTAAAGAACAATATAATTTTCCAACAAACGTAAATAAAATTCTTGAGATTTGTATTAAAGTATTATTAGGCTTAGACTTAGATTGTTAGAATGAATTGTTTCACTAAGCTTAGTTTGCTTCAGCCGCGACCGCCAGAGAAGATAACTTCAGAAAAATACAATGAAGGTGACTTATTCTGTGGACTTGAAAACTTTTCAGATCGGGAAGGCACCTTCCAAAATAACACATTTGGGTTCAAGTAATACACCCATTTGATTTTGTTTGTTTGATAATTAATTTGCAGGAAATATTTGGATATTTTTCAGCGTAGGGATACATAATTTGGTCTGGTAACTTTTCAAAGCTTTTAGCTGCAAATGTCAGCTTTGTCTACGCTTCTCCTTAAAAATCCGCGCGGAAGAACCAATCAACTTTTAAAACCAACCAATTCAATCAGTGCGCATGCGCCTAAGCCAAGTTACTCAATACACGCCTGAACCTACAAAGTGAAATACAAGAAGACAGCTGAATCTACTGTTGAAAAATGATTTGAAACAACTCGTTAAATAAACAAAAAATGTGTGTGTGTGTTCTTTTTCGTTCTATATTCACTAAACAATGTGATAAAGATATAAAATAACTTTTTATCTAATACAAAATATCTAAAACCAGCTGTTTTAAGTTTGCGTTGCAAAGCATTATAGGTCAAAATACTTGTTTTTTAACGTGTGAATCTCCCCGCCACTCTGGTAGATTCTAGTCAAAGTTTTCGGTGAGGGTGTGAATCCAGGCTGTTAATAATGGTTTTGGGGCAAAATGCTCACCCTAGGACCCGATGTCCATGAGTTCAAACCCCAGCCGGGGTTGATTGATATTTATTTAGTGAAAAAGATCCGTATCACAACTTATTTAGGAGGGGAAGTAAAGCCGTCAGTCTCGTGTCGATTGTGGCATGTAAAAGAACCCTGGAATGTATATGAAAATAACTTTACCAGCAAAATTGGTAGTATCTTTCACTCTCGCTAATGGAAATTCTTGTGTGCTCATATAAGGAATCAATTCAGAAAGTGCACGTTAAATACCGAAATCAAATGAAAAATAGTGGTAAAATCAACTAATTTTATCGCCTTCTAGTATTGAACTCTAGTCCTCTAAGACTTGTTGTCGGCCTGCCCAAAGCGTTTGACAGAGCTGAGAAGCAGCATAAGCAATTCTTTTAAAAGTAACTACTTGTTGTAGGTTACAACGACGCGTGTATATACATAATTTAAATTAGAGAGAGACGCTGTCTAGTTGAAAAGAGTTAACCGCTGAATCCAGCCAAGTTTCAACATTCAGTAGTGGGCGTGGTTAACTATCGAGATTTATATCCTTACAAGTCTGACGAAGAAGTTTATATCCCCTCCTTACTTAGGACTTTCATTTCGACTGCAAGACAAAGAAAACGACAGCAAGTATCTTAACTGATGGCGTTCTAACCAAATTTGACTTGATGACACTCTAATAAGAAGCCCATCCTATTAACCGGGAAATTAGAAACAAGATTACGATGAAACCGGAAAATTGTATCAGAATGTTGTTTTCTGCATTTTTCACTTGACTACAGTGAAACAGGGATAGATATCGTAGTTTATTCATTTATATATATATATATATATATATATATATATATATATATATATATATATA
>CABFOW010000722.1:78995-98851 GCA_902141385.1 Timema californicum | reverse complement strand
GGGCAATGGTCACGTGGATTTTAAGAAAAAGGGGTTAAGAAATGTAACAAGAAGTGTGTTAAAGGGGATGGTGTGGCCGTGGTAGGGGGAGGAGGGGGGGGAGGGCCGGTGCCTAATTGCGAAGACCAGAGAGAGTTGCCGCCTTATGTCGCCCGAGCTAATGGAGGTGTTCTAACCCCCCACCCCTCCCTATCTTTGATACATTTCATCCCCTATCAACCCTCGGTCGAGACGTGACTACCGGGGGTCACAGGCAAAGATTAGCTCAGAGGTTAGCACTCGTGTCTTCTGATTCAGAGAAGCTCCCGGGACTCATTCTTAACATAGACCCTACTTTATATAGTTTCTTCCACTATGGTTTGTTTATTTATGTTAAATGGCCACACCTTGAAGAGAGAAAGTATTTTGATCCCAAAAAATATATCATTCGACATTTTGATGTATATAGACAATTGATGATCCCCTGAACCCTAAAAAGTTGTATTTGCAATGCCGTCTCTATGTTATGTGAATTAATAAACAATCATTATTTGGAGGGAGAGAGGGGGGAGTAAATTTAAAATAAAAACTATTATCATTACATCTTACCTGGACTCGAACCCTAAATTCCCTGTCACTAGCAAACCAGGCTATTGCTCAACCCGAACCAAGAAGTCAACTTTGGGAATCTAGGGGCTAAGTGGCTTAGGTTAAGTGCTTGGTGTTGAGTGTTAGATTAAATGGGTTTCATGGCCCTTAAGTTAATTTAGGCTTAAGTCGTGTTCTTGATAGCTCTGTTTTAAAAAACGGTGTTATAAATCAATTTTGTTTTTAAAGTGATCCCCTGGAAGCTATTGAAAAACACTTGTCACACTGTCCCTTAAGATAGCTTCCTTGTCTGATAAGCTTAACACAACGTATTCTTTTAGTTAAGGCACTTGAACTGTCTAGGTCATTGACGTAATATACGTCCTATTTTTTTTAATTAAGCTATATAATAACCCAAATATCTGTATATAGATCAAAGTAGTTCTATATCAACCAAAGTAGTTGTATATCAACCAATAATTGTAGACCTATATCAACCAAATTATCTGAATATCAACCAGATTATGTGTAGACCTATATCAACCACAATAGCTGTGTATCAACCAAAATGTATATCAACCCGAATTGCAAAACTGATCGAAATACCCATATGAAAACTAAAAATAGCTGCATATCAACGAACATAGCTATAATATTGAACAACAAATATACAACCACTACTTCGTAATAGTTGTGGTGGCTACAGTTAATTTACTATTTGTTAGACTGGTTTTTTGCAACAGCACTGGTACCGGTGATAAGACACATTTACGTGGATGGTACACTACCCACTAAGCCAACTCTTCGGACAATAGATGTATTACTTTCACATATTATGTAACATTATCTACTATGACTACAAAAAATAATTGCTCTACTTACATGTCTGCCACTCCATTCGACCGACTTGATCCGCGCACCACGACGAACATGTTTACTAGTTTCAAGTTATGAATAGACTAAAGTGTGAGTGACGCTCGTCGAACTGGTGGCCCCTGCCGGCAAGTCTTAGGGCCCATTCTACACTAGCGGTTAAAACGTGACGGTTTTGCCACTAGCTTACGCCCCCAAAACTCTTGAATCTACACCCAACTGTCAAAACGTGACTGCTATTATTATTATTATTAGCACCGCGTCTTACTACCCGTTCGGGTTACACGCATTTACGCTAATGAGTAATGGTAGGGTGATTGTGAGATGAAATAAAGGACCTACAGTTTAACGTGGAATCCGAACCACGGTGGAGGCCTGGCATTCCCCACATTCACAAGGTGAAGGAAGGGTTTGGTAATCAGATAAATCTGTGCCGGGACCGAGGATTGAACCCCGGACCACCAGCAAAGAAGTCTGACGCCTTACCCCTAGACCGCCAGGTCACCTTGCGGGACTGTTAAACAGCGATCAAAACGCTACTGATTCTACACTAGCGATTTAAATGCCGCGGTTGTTGCTTCCACTTGTGCAGAATTGTTTAAAAATGGACATTGCACAGGCCGGCTGTATTGCTGGACTTATTTTGTTGGAGGAAACTCAAAACAACAAAAAAAACTCGTCAAAAGAGACGTTGGTGGACTCACCTGGCATTATCAAACCGTCTCTCATAATATGTGTACGAATCGCAGAATGTACCCAGTGAAGTTATTTTTGTACTATAGAATGTCTGTGGTTTCATTTGATGAACTAGTTGGTTTAGTGAATGAAAATATTGCAAAACTTGATACCGTCTTGAGGAAGAGCATTTATTACTCCTGCTGAAAGACTTGATGTGACATTGAGGCACAACTAACTGCCTGTTAACGCCTGGTGTAGTTTGATTCGCGTTTCTACCGCTAGGTGGTTTTAACGCCACCAGAGGTAGCGGTCAAAACGTTGGTCTAGACGAAATTTTATTTTCTATACTGAGGTGTTTCAGGGGTTTCATTCAAAGGCGCGGTTGCTAGCGTTTTAACCGCTAATGTAGAATAGGCCTTACAACTTCTTCCTCCCCTCTCCTTCATGGAGAGTAAGATCAAGTACATATAATTTTTAGAGTTACACTCCCCATTGGTCCTTCCCTATTCGCATTTACGATAATGTGTATTGGTAGGGTGATTGTGAGATGAAATGGAGGACCTACAGTTTAACGTGGAATCCGAACCACGATAGAGGCCTGGTATGCCACACATTCACAAGTTGTAATTAATACACATCTTGTCAGAGGTGAAGGAAGGGTTTGGTAATCAGATACATATGTGCCGGAACCGAGGATTGAACCACGGACCCCAGCATAGAAGTCAGACACCTTAACCCCTAGACCTCCAGGTCACCTGCAATATAACGATAATATAGGCATTACAATTTGAATTAATGAAGAAGTTTGATAATAATAATTACAAGCTATAATATCTTATGATGACATATATAATACAATAATTTAAGTTTTAACAAACATCTTAAAAGTTTTAAATATATTTAAAAAAATTAAAATTGTGAACTTTTGATTCAAAAGTTCACCATTAAAAAAAAAGTAATAATATGATTAAAACTGTTTCTGTCCACTACGTAGCCCAAGCTGCGTTATGCGCATGCGCAACGTAATATGGTTAAAGATGGAGGATGGAAAAATTGCCCGGCCAGCAAACGAAAGAAAAAAAAACTTAGAATGGCGTAGCAAAACTTAACTTTCAGTATGGACCGGCCTTGACGCCTTTCTCGGGCTGTAATATCTTCACTTGAAAAAACACAACTCATTACATCTGACCAGTATTAATACCATCACTTTCTTAAATCAATGGTGTATCATCAAATACGAGACCAACCCCCATGTTCGCGTGCCCACCAATACGCAATACGCGTGCTGTTTCAGAACCACGTACCCCACTGCCCGTTTAGTCCAACCGAAAATTACATTAAATAATTAATTTAAAGACTCAGTATGAGGAGAATTGATTCTAAAATTAATTGGCCTATTATTATTTCATTACGTTTAACGCAAGTTTGTATCACGTCTGCCTACAAAATTAAACGTATTGGCTTCGAATCCCAGGTATGGCTGCTTATTCATAATATTTTCTCGTGTACACTATTGTCTAACTTCACAGGCACAGTCGTCGTTACTGTGTAGAGCGGAGAAAGGGGGGGTACAAGCCCCCCTAAACCTAAAATTATCTTTTCAAGGGGGAAACTCTTAGTACAATAAAATAAACCATTGAAAATTCACGTTTTGGGTAGTGAGTTAATGGATTAAGGTAAAATTTGTATTTGGGTTATAAGCATGATTAGATTATTTTATATTATTTGTATTTCTTATTTGTTACCAATAATTTTAATTTTAATTTTATAATTTAGAGGTAGAATAAGTTCATTATTTGCCTCCATTGCGACTAAACATTATTTCTAATCGAAAGATTGGTTAAACTTATCAAACTATCCTATTGAAATTATTAGCATTAATCCATTATCTCTCTATCCCACAAATAAGAACCATTGAATTTATTTTAATATTAATATTTCTTATTCTAAATTTATATATATTCGTAATTTATTATCAATTGTAATAATTCAAATAAAAATAAATCTTAGTATAGTTGAAAATGATAAATTTGATTCCTCATTCAGAATTAAAAATTTACTAAACAATTGAGTCCAAACAATAATTAGCCTAACCTTAATTCCCCTAATATTCTGGATAGTTCCTAATCTATCAATAAATATCCGAAATAAAATTGTATCTACCCTACATAAAGAATTTAAAATTCTGATTAGTAATAAACAAATTCAGTTTTCTCAATCTTCTTTTAAATGACTTTCAGGGAGAAAGGAGAATTTCAAGGAAAACGTACCACCATGAACCTAGTCACGAACCCAAAGTCCTTTGGGATAATTTAATGGTTCTATTTACTTGAGAAATATTTTTATAAAACAAAACATAGATGAGAAATAGAGTGATAAGCTCTTGCTCTCAAAAAGAGCGAGTAAAAAAAAAAAAGTAACAAAGATACACGTAACAAGAGAACATTCCTCCATCCCCGCCCCCCCCCCATCACTCCTTCCTCTTCGCCAAGATCTGACGGTCTAAAGGAGAAACACAGAAACCCTTTCTCGAGGGGTTAGGTCAGGGGAAGGGTGGTGGGGAGGGGAGGGGGCACGAGGCGCCACTACACCCTGGACCTACTAGCGACACCGCGGGATCCGACCTAATTGATTAAGTCATTTCGGGCCATGGGAACACTATACTCTCGCGAGAGATTCGAAAAGGTGGTCGGGCTGAGGGGGGGTTATACAAGTCAGCGAAGAAGGAATCGGGGGTGAAGGGGGGTGATGAGGGGGGAGCCGAGTCCCAAATGGACAGCGGCTATAAGGCTCGAACAGTAAAATACCATCATCTCTGTACAGGATTCTTTTTTTTTTCAATCAACATCTCTCATCCTCTTTCACTCCTTCTCGTCGTTTGGTATTCCAGGCTGAACTAGTTGTTTTATTTAAGTACTATAAGGTTGGCTCCATTGTTATGTATACGCCCAGATATTGACAAGTCCACTTTTTATTTAGGTTGCTTTTTATTGTTATGATTATTATTACTATTGCTACTTTTGTGTGTGTGTAAAATACTTTATTTTCGTTACGTCCACCTTTTCTCGAGTGGCCTCTCCTTTTTTTTTTAATGACGCGACTTCATTGGGTGTTTACGTTCGAGTTGCGAACTGTGGGCGTCGTCACCTGATAATGCCTGTAATTAGATACGAAGGATTCTGATTAGTTTCATCTATTTAATTAAGTTGAATCTTGTGTTAGACTGGGTTTGATTTGTGACTGAGGAGGTTAGAGCGCTAATCCCTGACGGGTGTACAGATGGTTGTTTTCTCCCCCAAATAGTTTCCCCCCCACTCTTCCTTTACGTAGCTGCGGTTTTCCCTCTAAATCGTTGGTCCCTAAAC
The DNA here is from genome assembly GCA_902141385.1 of Timema californicum. Lineage (NCBI taxonomy): Eukaryota > Metazoa > Arthropoda > Insecta > Phasmatodea > Timematidae > Timema > Timema californicum. The sequence continues at coordinate 93,368 of CABFOW010000722.1, read as the reverse complement.
TGTGGGTCAAGACCCATGGCTAGGTCACAAGAAATTTTGTTATTATGTCACGGAAAAATAAAATTAAATAAATTAAATTTCTTAGATTGATTTAATATCAATAAAAAATGTGAAATTGAATAAACAAGTAAAATAAATTTAAAAAGAGGGACGAGTTAAGGCAAATAGTGTACAGATACAATAAAATTATTATAAGTAGCTTACCCAGGTTTTTTTTAAGTATTTTTAAAAATGCCCACTAAGACAGCGAGAAAGTATCAATCGTTGTCATGTCACACGGCTTAAAATACAATGATCTGTGTCATTTTCTGGAACTACTTCTTTATTCTGTCGAAGCTTATAGTCCCTTTAACCCTTCACCTACAACCACACTTTGTTATGTCAATAAAGAAAGAAGGGGAAGTAAACTACGAAACTTCTTATCTCATCTAAAGAGTTGATCTCGCTGCTAGATATCAAATATTTTAAAATGTTATGATGTGAGTCTATCAAAATATCATTGTATTTGTTAGAGGAAGGCAAAATATAGAGCCCCTTTTCATCAAGACTAGTCTAACAGCTCTCCAAATATTTTTAAAAATTCGTTAAAGATGAGCTAATGTCACATTTTCACACATTTTTTTCTGTTAATAAAACTCACACTCTTGGGCCGTCAAGGGAAGAGAGCCCTGTTAGAATCCTTCAACTTTAATTAGGTATGAGCCATATTTTGAAATAACGCATCGTAGAAATAAATAATATATTAGAGCTAAACGTCTGCGTGGCAATTTATCGCTTACAGAGGCGGCACCCTTAAGGCCAGGTTGTTCATAAAACTGTGTTGTTCTAAAATTTGGGTCACGATTCATTCTAAAAGGTTTGTAAACAACTGCCCTAAATTATATCTCCATCATACCAATCCGGTTAGTGTAAGAAAGCAAATACCAAGGTTTGGAAATACCTTATATAAACTAAACCTGTGATTAAATTCGTGCCCGCCTCGGTGACGTAGTTAGCTAACGCGCTAGTTTCATGTTGAGCTAGACTATCAATGACGGGGAGATCCAGGTTCAAGCCTCACTGGGAGTGGTTTTCACTGAATCGTTTCCCACTATTCCTCCACGCCAATGTGGGTTCATTTCCTCTATATTCAACCTTCCCAATTTCTAACCCATTAGCGTAATTAGTAGTTAAGCGTATAACCCGAACGGGTAGTAAGACGTGGTGCTAAGTATTATTATTATTAAATTCTCGCCTTCTCAGACCCCGTTTGACCAATCATACATAGGATCTTCTCTTCACACCTCACGTGGAAGTTTATCTCCGTTGATACCTTACCAACGATTGTTCTACTGAGCAATGAGAACATTTCACAGGTACAATTCCAAACAGCTCTCATTACCCTGGAAACACCAACATTAACCAACGCGCTTCGGTGGCCGTGTGGTCTAAGACGCTACTCTCACAGTAGAAGAGACTGCCGATGACTGGGAGATCAAGTTTTGACTCTCTGTTGGATATACTGAGGGTGGTTTTCTCAAAATTGTTCTCCACTTTCCCTCCGCGCAAATTCGTGTACACTTCCTATAAATATAACCTTCCTAATTCATTAGCGTAATTATTACATAATTTTATACCACGTACAGGTAGAAAAATGCAATTCTTAAAAAAAAATTAACAAAGGATCATTAATTTATTATTTATTTCTTAACACAGCGTCTTACTACCCTTATGTGTTATACGCTTTCTTATGTACTAAAATTATATACGCTAGTGTGTTATGGATTAATAAGGTTGAATTTAGAAGAAGTGTACCTATATTTTCGTGGCGAGAGAGTGGAAAATGACTTAGAGAGAAAAAAACTTTCTCAGTAGACCCGACCGAGACTTGAATCCCGAACTCTCCGTAATCACCAGCCCAGTCTATTGAAAGAGTAACGCTTTTAGAGCTTAAATCATGCAGCCAACGAAGACGGTTTTGATTTATGTTGATATTGGCATGGTTATATATATATATATATATAAAGTTTTGTTGTGTTTTCACAACGCTACACATTTTAATTATTTATCCCACGAGCCGTATTGAACACATTTGCGGGCCGTAGTTTGCCCATCTCTGGTCTAGCCAATAAACCATGGTGGTATACGCTAAGAAAAAAGTTCTTACTATGTCATTCCGACTTTCAAGGTCATACACGGTTCTGTGATCCTGTTTCAAGAAAGTTGCGTGATAATTACTCTAATAATGAGAGAATAAGCACTCAGTCGTCCCTAGTCTGTGGGAGAAGGGGACGAAAGGGGGGTGGGTAATGTTTTAAGGTGGACGGAGTGGAGGAAGGGTGGGTCACGTAGCGGGTCCTAGAGAGGGTTTCTGTGTAGCTCAGGACGCCGCCCTAATATAGCCCATTTCTCACCTGCCGTCCTGGCTATAGACGTGTGTGAATGCTCGTGTGTCTTCATTCTTTCCTTCGTTAAGGGAAACGAACCGGCGCCAAGAGTGACGTCACCTGGCCGACAGGTTTACATTTTGGGAATTTTTAAGGTCTGAGGACTATCACCGGACCCCTCCCCCTCCACCTCCTTCCTCCCTTACGATCGACATCGCCGCCCTAAAAATGCCTCATTCGGTAACGCCACTGCCTTTTGAGATAAGGGTCCTAGGTTTCGATTCCAGATATGGTCTAAAAGTTTATAATTGGTGAAATAAGGGATTCTCCTTTTCACAGTGGGAAATCAACAGTTAGAGGACTGGTTGTTGTGTATGTGCTATATTTATATTTGTTTGTTTAGATCTTGTGTTGATACTTTTTTTTTTCAAACTTATGCTACCAGGGTTTGTAAATAGCAGTGGCGGATATGACTGTAACCGTCTTCTGAGGTTGGATACCATGTAGTACGGCTACTTCGACCCGAACAGATAATGATGATTATGTGGTGCCAGTAGAAGTCTTAAACCTAATTTAAGCTTGATTAATTAAACCATGGCAACTATATGGACGATTTCTCTTCGGGGAAAATGCATATGGTACCACCGGAAATTGAACCCGGTACCTCTAGAGATCAGTAGACCAAAAGGCAAGCCTGTTGATACAATCAATTTGTAAAATACCCTCCCTTCACTCTTCCCTACCCTCCCCCGAAAAGATACCCCGTTAAAATTTACGATTTATAATCATTATCATTATTATTATTACGAACTGAAAGTAGTCGGTTAGTTCTTGTTACACTTTCAACATTTACATCATAAAAGGTGACCTGGTGGTCTAGGGGTAAAGTGTTGGATTTCTGAGCTAGGTCCTCCATTTCATCTCACAATCACCCTACCATTACACATTAGCTTAAGTGCGTACAACCCGAACGGATAGTAAGACGCGCTGCTAATAGTAATAATAATAATATATATCATAAAACAGTCAGCCTGGAAATAAAAAATTTAAAATAACGAGAGTGTCATGAATATTATTTTAAAAGTGTATCAAAAAGTAACTGTACGTTAAAGAATTGGAAAAAAAATAATCCAGACACACAGTGGTGATCAACTGATCTGAGGCGTTAGATTCACATTGCACTTGATCGTAGCTGACTGCGAGGTACAGCTTTTGTTAGTACGGTCCGATTTTCATAAAACTAAAATGAGCCTTATTTGACATCTAGAAAAGTCATTAGAACCATTTTCAAGTATTCATAGATTACTAAAAGCTACAATATCGAGTTGAGCTAGACTGCCGAGGACGGGGAGATAGAGGTTAGAATCTCGGTCGGGTGAACTGGGGTGGTTTTTCCTAGATGGTTTTCCACGCTCCCTCCACGCAAATGTGGGTTCACTTCCTCTAAATTCCACCTTCTCAAATCCCAATACATTAGCGTATAGCCCGAACGGGCAGTAATAAATAGTGCTAAATAAAAAATATATGTAATAGATATCTATAAAATAACAATGTTAATAATAATATAGTAAAATGTTTTCAATATTGACAGCAAAAAATATATATATATTTGTATTTTCAAAAATCTGACTATATTTTCACATCTACAGGACCTTTGGGAATATTGAGAAGTATATAGGGTCAACATTGATAACAATATACTAAAATATTAGTGTTATTTTATAGCTGTTGAAAATATCTATCAAAATTGGAAGTTACAGACCACATGACTTGAAGTATGAATATATTAAAATTGTTTTATTACTTTTTGTAACTGTTAAATACTGTTCTTCCCACTAAAATACTACCATAGTTCTATCAGAAGAGAATAGAGTTTAAATTATTTGTCCATGGTATATTTTTAATTCCTATTGACACCTCGGAGAGAGAATTATTGTGATCGTAAAAAAAATGGGGCTCAAGGTTTTGATAAATGTCGACATTTCATGAACCCCTGAAACAAAAACAAAAAATTGGTTTTCACGATGCCTTCTGTCTGTCTGTACCTCGAGCTAGAGCCGAAACCATTTTAACAGTTTGGGCTAAAACTTGGTATCTAGGATGTTCATAATGTCCCCTTCCCCGCCCCCGAGGGATTTTTGGAATTAGATGTCTAACCCTAAATTTAAGGGTAGTTTACTGAAGGTCAAATAGAGAAAAATCTATTTTCTTGAAATTCGCTCTTACGATTTTGATTAAATATGAAAATGATCTTGAGGGCACTTTACATAAGGGAAATTTTCCAATTTTCGTAATTTATCCGTAACTCATTAAGATACTAAATATATTATTATTGTAAAGTTGTAATACCATTTAAAATACACGTCTTTTATTTGAGATATATTTTTATAAAACCAATAGTTTCTGAGCTATAATCAAATATATATACTTTTTAATTCAGGTCTTTGAAAATGAATTTGATTCTTATGCTTTTCGGTGGACAAAGATGTTTCATTTTTCTCAATTCTTCTGTAACAGTGTTACAAATTCCTAATGCCATAGAGTAAGTAATTGTATATTATTTCATTTATGATATTTGGTCTAGTGTTTCGTTTCACAAATCTGACTAGTTTTTAGTAAATATCTATTTTAAGATAAAAGCGAGAGAAAGTCTGGGTGGTGCGCCGTATCATTTATTTTAATAACGTTGATATTTAGCTCTAAAATGTACCCTCTGTCTACAAAATGCACGTATATTTTTGATTTTCATCCCCACTTCTTGCTACCTGTTCATGTCGTACACATGTGTACCACGATAGTGTATTAGGGATGAGGAAGGCTGAATTTAGAGGAATTTAACCCTATTTCAGCGGATAGAAAGTTGAAAACTATTTAGGAAAATTCCATCCTTGGTACACCTGACCGGGATTTAAACCCCGATATTTCTGCTATCGGCAATCTAGTATATTTCAGGAATGACGCCTTAGACTAGGGGTTCCAAACTGGTGGCCCATAATAATAAAAAATTCGCGACCCACGAAGTTTCTCGGAAAGGTATTCTAATGTAGTAAAATGTGTGTTTTTTTAGCCGAGAAATGAAAAGTTTTGACTCACGTGGGGAAAAAAACTCCATGAACTCTCTATCTGATATTTATGTTTAATCTCGTCCTCACATTTGATTTGTTTGCACCACGTCTTACTACCCATTCGGGTTATACGTTTACGTACTAATTACGCTAATAGTTTTTAGGAGTTAGGAAGGCTACACTTATAAGAAGTGTACCCACATTTGGGTGGAGGTATAGAGGAAAATAATTTTTTGAAAGAAAAAAAATCCTCAATATACCCGACAACCTCAGTCTCCCCGTCATCGCCAATCTAGTCTACTGCGAGAGTAGCGCCTTAGACCATGCGGCCACTGAAGCAGGTGTCCTTACATCTGTTGGCTTACATTGTATCAAAAAATAATGTATTTTAATCAGAAAATTCGTTTGGTATGTAATTAAACAGGTTTAAATTATCACTTTTTATTTCATTCTCAATTACATAATTGTTCTCATTTTTGCATAACTTGACCAAAATTAGTCGATTATGATGCTACCCGCCACAAGATTCGTAGATTCAATTGTGACCCTCGGGCATCATTTTTGCATAACTTGACCAAAATTAGTCGATTATGATGCTACCCGCCACAAGATTCGTAGATTAAATTGTGACCCTCGGGCACTCTTTATTTTGAAAAAAACTCTGGCTTAGTCCATACTGCCACCGGAGCGGGTTAAATTTACCCCTGATTCTAAAATAAATCAAAACTGTGGCAAATATGTCACTGTTGCACAACGACCTCCTCTCTGTGAAATGTTAGGGAAATTGAGTTGAGCAAGGGATGAGGGCTTAAGGGAGTGGAGTGAAAGGGGGGTAAACTGATCCGGGATCTTTTTGTAGCACAGGCGCGGGCGGCAGCCTTCAAACACTTCCACTACTTCAATGGGAAGTTAAATGGAAGGGCATGTGGTTTAGGGTAAAGGAAAAATTATAATTTGTAGAGTGGAGAGTAAAAATATATATTATGTTTTTTTTAGAAACATTTGTGGTATCTAGAGAATTTGTTGAATATAAAATGTGTATAGTTAAAAACCCTTTTAAAACAAATTACTTAATTTTTTTATATACTGTCACCCGCCTCGGTTGCATAGTTAGCTAACGCGCTGCTTTCATGTTGAACTATACTGCCGAAGACAGGGAGATCGAGGTTCAAATCTCACTCGGGTAAACTGGGGTTGGTTTTTTCCTAAATGGGTTTCCCCTCTCCCTCCACGCAAATTCTGGTTCACTTCCTCTAAATTCAACCTTCCCAATTCCTTATTCATTATCGTAATTATTACTTAAACGTACTACCCAAATGGGTAGTAATATGCGGTGCTAAGTATTATTATTATTATTTATTTATTACCTGTATCTTAAGTTGCGGCCTTTGTAATTCAAGCCATATTAAAACCGCGTTAGTTTTCATCGAAGGAGAAGGTAATGGATATTATGTGTTTGTTTAAAAACGTAAGTTTGTCTCGGTACTATTTCAAAATACGTAAAGATTTCAATAATATAAAGGCTTCTAGACTAATCGTAGGAAAACATTAAGGCCCTTGGCCCTGTCAAGTGCAAGTCTAAAATCTATTTTCTGGGATGGGGGACGGGAGGGTGAAAGGCATGGAGTGGCTTCACAACCGACCCAAGTATCCTTCCGCGCCAACCAGAAGAGATGGATCACAGAAACCGTAGATGGTGCTAGATACCGGACAGGTCTTGCGGAAAAAGCCTCCGTTTGGAAATAAAAGTTTTCTCAAAAACGAGTGAAATTTTCATACTAATATTTTCAACACCCTTTCTAAGATAATGTATCGATGTTAACAATAGTTACATTTTCTTTTCTTTAATTATGAGGCCGGCAATTGATTATTGAAAAATGTCAAAATTATTGATATTTAATCACTGTTAAAATTGTAGAGAAGGTGTGTATATAAAAAGTGTAACTTAATCAACATGCTTCGATTCTTGAACAAACCGTTTCTGAAAAGAAAATTGCAAAATAAAAATTCTTGAAGATAACCGTTTGTTCCCATGGCTCTGCATTTCCACGCCAAATGAAAAGGTCCAATCGCCTTAATTTACAGATCTACACATACGTCTGTGCTTCAACTTGTATAGGAAGTGGAGCTTTTAAAAAAAATACAAACACATGATTTTGACACCAAAATTGATAATATTTGGCTATGTTTTTGTGTTGGTCGTATTTGTTCTCTAGTGATCAGAGTTCCCGGATACAGATATAGAGGTTCCGGGTTCTGTTCCCAGCGCATCCAGATTTTTATTTGAAGCAGTGGGTTCTGGAACGGGATCAAGCACAGCCTCGTGAGAACAAGTGAGGTGCTACTTAAGTGAAAAACAATAGTAGCTCTAGTCTAGATAACTGAGTCTAACGGCAGAAGGATTCGTTGTGTGCTGAACACATTACACCCTCCATCAGCAAATGTTGGCATTATCCTCACCAACATGCGGCGAGCGCTCGGCCGGTACAGATTTCTTGTGGGCTGACGCTATGGAGTTTTTTTAATAGTTATTGATACTTGAAATCAGAAGTGATAGTTGAAGACCACGTGGCTAGACGTATGAATACGTGAAAATATACCTACACGAGCCCCATGGCTTTTATGGTGCTGACTGACAGCTCACAGCTGACTTCTGACAGTTGCTAAACACATGTTTTTGCAGATCTTATGGTTCGGCGTAGGGATACATAATTTGGTCTGGTAACTTTACAAAGCCATCAGCTGTGAGCTGTCAGTCAGAACCAAAGAAGCCATGGGGTTACTGTAGTAACCTTTCTAGCTATTTCCTATGAAATTGGACTGTATTAACAACTTATTCTAATTAAATGGTAAAACTTATTTTTAGAAGAAAAATATAATTAGATCAAAAAGTGTTGAATAATAACTTATACTCTGCGATCCATTTTGATGGGCACGCGTATTATACGTCTAGCTCATCTAGTCTGGTTTGTTCGTGACGGGGAGGCTAGGGTTTGAATCGCAGTCAGGTGTACTGAGGGTGTTGATTTATAAATGGTGTTCTACTTCTCTACATACAAATGTGTGTGTTTTTTTATTCATAGCAAATTCAAATAACCCGGACGGTTTGATATTAGTTTCATAGCTTTAATTAATAAATCAGTGTATAAAATTTAAGCTCTACTAATTTGTTTGTGCCACGGCTTACTACCCGGAATTAGTAAGGTTAAATTTAAAGGATGTGTAACCATATTTGCGTGGAGAGATAGTGGAAAATTATTTTGAAAAAACTAGTCTAAAAGTACGTCCAACCAAGATTCTAACCTTGATCTCTTCGTCATCGGCAGTCTAGTCTACTGATAAAGTATCGCGGGAAACTTTGTGGACACCAGATTTGGTTTCTACTAATTAATTACCTTATTGAAAATATATTTTTGATATTTTTTAAAAGACTAATATGAGAGTTACGCTCTAGAGCATTCTACCACCGAAGTGGGTGTGCGTAAAATATTATTTATCGGTTATTGATACATATTTGGTTTGTACTCGTAAGTAACTGGCTCCTGTCTGATCGTAAGACAGCAAAACTTTAATTGAACAAGATAAATTGTCTGGTTATAAAATACCGTTCACTTACTTAGGTTTATCTCATATTTTACCTACAAACTTTGACCTAGACTCACATAAATTGCCTAGCTTATATTCCAGCTTGAATCTTTCGAAATTGCAGTGTAGTAGATATTGTTTTCTTAGCTTATATTCCAGGTTGATTCTTTCGCAATTACAATGTAGTAGATATTGTTTTCTTAGCTTATATTCCAGGTTGAATCTTTATCAATTACAGTGTAGTAGATATTGTTTTCTTAGCTTATATTCCAGGTTGAATCTTTAGCAATTACAGTGTATTAGATATTGTTTTCTTAGCTTATATTCCAGATTGAATCTTTCGCAATTAAAGTGTAGTAGATATTGTTTTCTTAGCTTATATTCCAGGTTGAATCTTTCACAATTACAGTGTAGTAGATATTGTTTTCTTTGCTTATATTCCAGGTTGAATCTTTAGTAATTACAGTGTAGTAGATATTGTTTTCTTAGCTCATATTCCAGTTTTAATCTTTCGCATTTACAGTTTAGTATACATAATTTCAGTAGAAGTATATATATTTTTATAAAGTGCTAACGCAATACTTTCGTTTACTTTATTGACCGCCAAATATTAGAACTCGTAATTTTTCTAAATAATTAAGGTATTGTTGTTTCTGGAAATATGGATTAAAGAATAAAAATACATAGTAATGACGTTACAAGAACGAATTTAATTTAGGCCCTATTTTCTACCGAAATTAATTGAGATAGTTTAATATTTCAAAAGATAAGGGTGGCATCCATAAAAACACATATTGTTTTCATAGTAATATTATTGTTATTAATAATTAAGGAAATTTAAAACATGTTAGCTTATGAAATTTGTTCCGTAATATAATTTTAAACACTTTGAATATTAGTAAAAATATACATAAAATGTTGGTAGAATTATTTGTTATGTTAACTAAACATCGTATTTAATGCTATAATTATCTCGTTAGTTTTCAAACTTTTCTTTACCAAATTTGCAATAGTTCATTATGATGTCTAAAATTACTCTTTCTAACAGACTAAAAACATTTTGCTTAAACTTCACAGTTTAACCTAGTTTATAAAAAATAAATGCAATAAGAATACTTTTTTGTTTAAATTTGGTATCATAATTTTATAAACAACTTTAATTTATATTTTTTCACTTTATATAATAGTCAATAATGATTGATAGCATCAATACACATATTAATAACACAGTTCAAGCTATTACTATATCGTTTCAACATCACTGTACAGTAATTATAGTGATTTATCATAACATCCACATCATTAAACTAAATGTTATTATCATAATACTTTAAAACCTTAGAAACTCATTAATTTTTAAACAGCTTTAAGTGATTACTTAAGATATCAATTAGTCATCCTGATACTACCTGCTATAAATTACGACAAGACGTTCAACCAAAGACATTTTATAACCCTCCATATAAAACTTTTCTTACCTTCTCAAGTGTACAGAGGAGGGGGAAAAAAAGAGTTCTAAAAACAAATCATAAAAAAGGGCCACGTTATAGGTGAGGCAAATGTCAAAGTAATATTAATAATAGAATGATCTCTAAACACAGAATGTGTCCTGGAAAGTAGTCGGAAGCAGTTAAAAGTTATTTATAGTTAGTTATAACTATTCTTTTGCAGCTATAATTACCCTGAAAACAAATGTATTGTCAGAAATAAAAATGTCCACACCATTTTTCTCATTTTATAAAAAAAAGAATGTTAAAGTTATTTCTTTAATCATAGACTTCTAATTAATCAGTTGTTTTTCAACTTGATCTATCAATTAATTGTTAATTGGGAGAGAGGTACTTTAACTTAGATCATGACAAATAAGAAAAAAATCTTATTGATATTTTAATAGAAATTACACTCAAAATAAGTATTGGCGTTTTCGATTTCATTCACCTAAACAGTTTATTCACAAAATTCGTTTATTTTATGAATGTTTAGGACTGATTTGTGGTTTCATTTTCTATATTATGTTCGCCTGTTGAATATCTGTCCTAGAATTTAATGACAACTTTTTCTCTTCATTTAAAAAGTTTCTAGTCTAACGCCGCTATGGTCATGACAGATATTCAACAACTGTTGATGATCCCATGTGAAGAAAATTTAACTATGTTCCTAATAGAGAAATAATCTACTTATTTTGGCAAAAAGAAAAAAAAGTTAAGCTTCATAATTTGCAAAAAAAACTGCAAAAAAACACATAACTTTTATCGCATCCGCTATACCCTCACCTTAAAGTGTCAGTATAGAGCGATGCTACTATATTCAAATAACAAAACGAAAAGAATTCATTGTGACAAACAGAAAAACTTCTCGCCTGGAGATAAACTTGGAAACCACTGTGTGTATGTACCATGTGAGGATTAAACCATAACCTTCCAAATCAGAGTCAACAACACTATCCGTGCGTCCAAACCCATGTAGCTAGTTTGGCATGCATCCCCTTCACATTCCAGCAAGGGTGCAGGGGGGTGGGGGAGGGAGTATGGGTTGAGAAAGGTGGTAGAAGGGGGTGGTTACCGAACATGAGACCCGCTACCTCGGTGATGAATCGTCAGGGTGTTGCAGGGGTTAATAAACAACCCCTAAATGAAGTTGTCTACCAAAGTGAAGGATAGGTGTTGGAGGGGTGGGAGGAAAAGGGTGTCGACGAGTATAGGGATGAAGGAGAAATGTTCCTTTCCTCTACAACAGGCAAATATTGTGTCGACAGACAATAATGTGGCTGAGAGCACTAGCAAATATGTGACATATACCCCGATTTCTTTTCGAAAAGTCATATCTGACAGGTAGGAAAAGTTACTAGATCTACTTTCATGTATTCATAGGACAAACCAAATTATTTTCAAGTGTATATGTTGGTATGTGAAATCAGTGGCGGCTCGTAACTAAAATTAGTAGGGGTGGTGTTCCAGAAAATGTTTAGCCTTTGTTTTAAAATTGTGTAAAAGGGGGAAAAAACATGTATAAAAAGAAAATTTATTCAGGAACTTGATACAATTTTAACAACAAAAAATCTTTTTTACTTACTTTAACTTAAATTGTTACAGTTCAAGCTTGATCTATTCATTTAAAAATGAAATCCATTCTTCTTGTTTTAATATGCGCAAAAAGTTCAATAATTTTTTCCTTGATCTCTGGATGACAATTGAGGAAATTTTTCTCTATTGAAAGTACTGCAAGCGCATTTAGTCTTTCTGTTAAATAAAATAAAATAAACAAAATTAATCAAATAGAATAGCTGGGAGCAGAATAATAATCTAATTCTACACTCTTCTAAACTTTATCACATTCAAGAATATGGTGCACGGTTTTTAAGCACAACAAATGCTCAGTAAAAAAAAACTTCCTTTCACCATCACGCCAGAGCCTGCACTGCGAGAGCAACAGTGCTCCCTCTACCTGGCAGTCCCGCCTTCCTCCCCACCCCTCTCATATGTGCGCATGCGCACAGCATTCAAACACTACGTCACTGGCACTGTGAACCACACAGTTACATACAAATCTTTTTGTATATTTTTCATAAACTGGGGGATGGCTACTGAAGTACTGACATTAAGCTTAAGGAATGTAGATTGTACTGCAAAAATAAAGAAATAATTAAAGAAAAAAGGACTCATTATATTAGATGTTATCGATAATATCAAGTGGAAATAGGGGGTGCTGCAGTTCCGCAGTGCCTATACATGAACCGCCAATGTATGTGATGGACGTTCAGAAATCGTAGGCTGGATATGAGTGGTCAATTAAAATCACGAGCTATCATATAACGCAGGGCTTTCTAATATATCATTGACAATTGTACAAATGCGCAAATCATTATGGATTAAATAGATCCTGGGCTCAAATCTCGTGTCCAAATAATATTATGTTTCAATTCATATATTGTGATATTTATAAGCGGTTATATTCATACCTGGAGAGCTTTGAAATGTGGTGCTGGAGAAGACTTGAGAAGATCTGCTGGACAGACAGACAGACAAATGAAGAAGTCCTAAGAAGAGTGGGTAAGAAGAAAACCATTTTGGATGTGATTCTTCGTTAAAAATAAAACTGGATCAGACACATCCTTAGGAGGAATTGTTTTCTATATGACATCATTGGAAGCAAGATTGAGGGAAAGAGGAGCTTAGAAAGAAGGAGGATTCAAATATTAGATGACTTGAAGGAAAGAAGATAATTTTGAGAGCTGAAGGAGGAGGCAAAGGACAAGGTGCGTTGGCAGTCTACGTTCACTGAGAAAAAGAAGGGACCTGGCGTAAGACAGAACACCTAATAATAATCAATATTATGGTGACTATAATATGTTGTCTATTTGATCCATAATCATATGCGCATTTGTATAGTTGTAATTGTACTATTGGCTTCATAAAGCCCTCCCGAGTAAAAGATGGCTGCGTTATCTGATAGCGCGTGATCTTAATTGATCCCATATATGTTGCTGATGATTTCTGCACGTCCATCACAGAATTTGCCTTAAAATATGAGTGAAGAATGACCATGGACACAAGAAGACTCTTGGATAGCTCAACGGTAAGAGCATTGGCGTACTAAGCCAAAGGTTCAGGGTTCGATTACCGTGTTCAGGTCTCATATTTCAATTCAAAGAATATAATATAATTATAATTTAATATTTTTCCAATTTTTTCTTCTTAAATTTAACTTTATCTCCTTGCGTCATTAAATTTCTTATTTTTATTTAATTGTTTTAACTTGTTTCACTACCTTTATTATAAAATTATTCATAATTACTCGTCTAATTTCATTCCCATATCAAATTATAAAATTACTATAATAGTTTCTCGAACAATTAAGACTATAATTTATAAATAATCGTTATACATTCGATTTAATATGAACCTGGTTATTTTTAGTATGTTTTATATGTTTTAATGTGTTTGTAACTTAACAAGGGCTCGTTAATTTATGTGTATATATTTTATAATTTTAAATATATTGATTACTGTGTTGCTGTGTTGCATATGTCGACACCTCGTTAACTATTATATATCCATCAACAAGCTTTTTCACAATTAACTTATTTTAACTTTTATTGGATTGATTTCTCACATTATAATTATCTCTCCTTACTAAATTTATATGGGTGGATGTAAACATCATTGAAGAAGTTTCCAGAAGAATAGGTGAAAAATAAATTCTGTGTAAGATGTCAACAGAAAGAAGAGACTTTTTTTTAGCACCACGTCTTACTACATGTTCGGGTTTGACGCTTATCTATTAAATACACTAATGATTTCAGGAATTTGGAAGGCTATATGCGAGCATTTGTGTGTGTGTGAGGGGGGGGGGGGGAA
>CABFOW010000722.1:0-69432 GCA_902141385.1 Timema californicum | reverse complement strand
GGTAACTTCAAAACCACAAGTATGAGACAATGGGCTAGTTTCCCATGCGAGAACGGCCCATTCCATTTGAGTTTAGGTAGGTGTCGTCTTGTATTTAGTGTAGCGCCGCACTTGAGGCGTACTAAACTTGAATATGAAACTGGCCCTATAATCCCAATCTCTTCGTCACCATCAGACCAGGATAGATTGACTAGACTGAAGCCTTTGTGAGTATCTTTTATTTATTAACTGGCCTACATAATTTTAATTTCAACCTCAAAATTGATCTAAACGACCCGTTGAAAGGTTACGTCTTTCCTTCAGACAGGAATACAATTTTGTTAATTGGTTTTTTTCTTACTATCTATTTATTAAACATTGTTCTAAACGCATGTGTCACTTACTGTACAGTCTGAAACCAAAGTACGCGTCTCGCAGTATTCCTAAAATTCCGGTCATGTTTATGGTCGTCTCATATTATAGCTGGCGTCATGCAAAAAAAAATGTTACGGCCGGTAAAATATGGACGCATGATAAAGACTCCGTGTAATAATTTGTCGAAGTAAGCGTGTTTGTTACTGCGCTGACATTACAATATCACGTGACAAACAAAGATTACATTCAACAGAACGAACAAAACAGGGGNGGGGGGGGGGGGATATCTTCAGACGTTTATTTTACCATGTCTTACTATCCGTTCGGGTTATACGGTTATGAACTAACTACGCAAATATGTTAAGAGTTGATAAAGGTTTAATTTAGAAGAAGTGTAACCGTAATTTCACTGAGGGAGAGTGAGAAAATATTTAAGAAAAAACACCCTCATTACACCAAACTGGGATTTGAACCCCGATCTCCCCATTACTGGTAATCCAGTATTTTGTAAGAGTGACGCTTTTTTTTTTTACCAGAGGTGGGTAAAATATGTTTCAATGTAGCCACAGGTGTGGCGAATGAGAAGTGAAATTCGCCACATCATGTAAACATTTAGAAATTAATGGGCTCAATCGAGCATTTAAAACAACACACACTGGTAGAACAAGTTTATTCGAAACGTAAACTTTAACTACTCAGTTACAACTTCGATGAAATTTGTTCAATTTAAAAAAAAAATCATTTGAGATATTTAACATGCCCTTTCTGAACCGAATGATTGATTATATCATCCCACGAGATTTTCTATGGGTGAGAACGAAAATACCTAACAATTTTGCCGGCAAATGTATTTTCCAGGATTCTTTTCCATGCCACAATCGTCATGGAACTGGTTTTACTTCCTCTCCGAAAGAAGGTGTGTTACGGATTTTTATCGCTCAAGAAAAATCCGTCAAGCCTGGTGGGTTTGAACCCACCTTACATCAGGTCCTATTGTGAGCAATTTATCCTAAGACCACCGAGGTCATTGTTCAAATTGGAAACCTAAAAACAATTTAAAATTATATTTGACGGCACTTTTGCTACATGTTACAATCATTACACGCCGTGCCATCAGGAAAAAGTTTATTTTACTGTGAGAACCGGAAAACTCAAAATGTCCACACTTGTAACGCCGATTCGCCACTTGTGGCGATTTGCGAGAGGGTTACCCACCTCAGTCTTAGGCCATACGCTCACCGAAATACCTCCATTTTTTTAAAATAAACTCCTATACAGGACTTATATCATTCTTACTCACGGCCGCTCCACTAATAAAAATAAAGTCAAAATTTCAATAATAATTAGTTTATCGCGAATAACTGGGAATTGATACCGTAACCCTTAGTTCCATACATAACCGAGGAAATTTGTTTGAAAACTATTGATTAAAATGTAATAATGTGCTTTAACATTTCATAATTATTATTTTTTAATTCTAAATGTAATCATATAAAATGTCTTTAGAACTGACAAAACGCTGAACTACAGGGTTAGTAACTAACTCTAATTAAAAACCCGTATTTTACTAACCAAAGTATTTGTCTCGATCCACTTTATTTAATGGGACGGCTATCTTTGGTTGACGAGAGTGAGTCCTCATACGTCATCGTTAGAATATTTTAAAGATTATGTCACATTCATGGACACCCTCCTCATATCAGTCATTGAAGATGGGTCGCGTGGTCAGATGACTATCGACGCTATAGAGGGTGGAAGGGTGGTGGAGAGATAAGGGATTACCAAATCAGCCTCACGGGGCCGGACTGACATTTTTTTTCCTGATGAATTCGCAAAACACGCAAGTACCAAAAGTTTGATAACACAACCGATCACTTTAATTGGAATTTATTATTTTCTATACACACTTCGGTGAACACATGGTCTAACGCACTATTTTTGCAGTAGACTAGACTACCAATGACGGGCAGATCAAGGTTTGACTCTCTGTTGGGTGTACTAAGGATTTTTTTTCAGAATGGTTTTCCACTCTCCCTTCACTCAAATGTGGGTACACTTCTTAAAAATATAACCTCCCTGATAGCTATAACCATTAGCGTAATTATTACATAGGCGAACAACCCGAGCGGGTAGTAAGACGTGGTGTTAAAAAAGATTGACGGGCCACATTGCCAACTTCTGTTTACGTAAAACAAAAGCGTGATCCTGCGAATGTCTAAAATATGTATCACTGTGGAACTAGTTTGTGATAAGCTAACGTTATGGGTATGGCTGTTGTATTTGTCTAAGGCCACAAGTATACTACCGTAGTGAACAATAAGATGCCTCTGGTCCACTTTTACTCAGAATGGCTGCACTCAAGAATGTGCACAAAAATTGTGTATTTGGTAGAATTTGTTGTAGTAACCATTTCTTCAAACAGCTATAGTTTATTTTTTTAACACCGCATCTTACTACCCGTTCTGGTTATATGCTTATGTACTAACTACGTTAATGGTTTTAGGGATTAGGAAGGTTATATTTAGAGGAAATGTGCCATTTGCGTGGAGGGAAAATGGAAAACAATTTTTTTGGAAAAACTACCCTCAGTGCATCCAAGTGAGATTCGAAACTCAATCTCCCCGTCATCAGCAGTTTAGTCCAACACAATAGTAGCGCATTAGACCATGCGGCCACCGAGGCAGGTCACAAAGACTATCGGTTCTCACAACTATAGTATAATAAATAGTCTAAGAGCTCCACCGATCGGGTAGTAAAACGCGTTGCTAAAAAAAATGGTCGCCAACATTTTTATTTTCAAAAAATTGAGCCATTAGCATCTTATTTACACTTCTTACTACTGATGTAAGAAAATCTTTTAAAAAAACGACTCCCCTTTGTCTTTCAGATGTGAAGCGTAACTCGCCATGTTCCAGACCAGCCCAGGCATGGGCTACTCCGATACCGCCCCCACGAGCGCCGCCTCCACGGGGGGTGGCTTCCTAGGCATGGGCTCATCCCACCCCCAGCATCCAGTGTACGTGCCGTCCAACCGCGCCGTCATGGGCCACCCCCACCACCATCATGCGCAGTACCCCACCGGATCGGGTGTCACCCCTGCTAGCAGCGCTCACCACTACTCGGGGGGTGGAGGAGGGGGTGCCACCCCCGCCGCGTGGCACCACCAGGAGGGGTACGTGACGTCGACCCCCCACCACCATCACCACCAGCAGGCCGCCCTGTCCGCTGCGCCGTTCTATGCGCAGAACGCGATGATGATGTCGTCTTGGAGGGCCTACGACGGGTCGGGCTTCCAGAGAACTTCGCCTTACGGTACGACCTCACGACCTCCCCCGGTACTTGAGGTGCGGCAGAAGGGAGCGCGAGAAAAGGCCAGTGTTTTTGCAAATTTTATGGCAAAACATTTATTTGGCCAAAATAAATAAAACATTTCTCCAGTATAAATATAGAGTCTAATTTTCTTCAACAGATCTTGAATATCTGTCATGAGCGTAGCAGAATTATCTAACAAACTTATTAAATGAAGAGAAAAAGTTGTCATTAAATCCCGGAACATCCGTGACACATATTCAACAACTGTTGATATCAATCTCGATGTGAATAAAATTAAATTCTAAGTTTTTACTGGAGCAATGTTTTATTTATTTTGGCCAAAATACGTTTTGCAATAAAAATTGCAAAAACACTGGCTTTTTCTCACGTCTTTTTCCATCCCACCTTAAGGGGACCGTCTAAGTAGTAGATATAATACCAATCATATGTGGCGCTTAGGATTAATATTGACAAAACCTTTAACAATACTCGAGTTTGGTGCGTGTGATGTTTTTTGTACCACATCTTACTACCAGTTTGAGTTTTACGCTTATGTACTAATTAAACTAATGGGTTTTTTATGGATGAGGAAGGTTATATTTATAGAAAGTGTACCCACATTTTTGTGGCGGGAGAGTGGAAAATAATTTTGGAAAAACCACCCTCAGTACATCCGACCTAGATTAGAACCTCGAGCTCCCCGTCATCGGCAGTCTAGTCTACTGCGAGAGTAGATGTCAGACCACGCGTTAGCTAAAAACAATTCAAAATTATTTGATTTGACTTATGCATAAGTTTAGACTTTTAAACATTGTTCAAAAGTCTACATTTTTTTAAACTAGAAAGTCCAAAAATCCACATATTTGGTTCATCATTTAGATCTAAATGCCTGAGGAACGAAAGGTAACTGGTATAAGAGTTTAGAATGGATCTTTGTGATTCGAATGATGTAATTTAAAAATTCTTCATCATTTCAAAACTTCACACACACACACACACACATATATATATATAAATACATAAATGATTAAAACAATATATTATCACAGACTATTTTAAATCAAAAATAAATAAACACAGTTAAACTTGGCCTTAAATGATATGGCTATTTTTGTTATTAGTTTTTATAAGTTATTAATAAAATATTATTGAGATTATTTATTTGTTTGTTTGTTTGTTTGTAAACATAAGTATTATAGTTATTTGGCCATTAAAAATTTTCAGTAGTCGTCTAAAAATTAACAAACAATTTCCACGAGTTGAAATGATTTATTTTAACAGTTTTTAACAAATAAACGTTAAACTCGAGTGGTTTGGAAAGTACTCATACGATAAGAACCAAAATAAATCGTCCTCATAGAGTATTTGCGGCAGAGATTGATATACAGTAGTTATTATGATTCTGTTTTGTATTTAAAATAAAACAGCTTTCTGTTAGACTACTTTATGATTCCACTCGTGTTCATAAAAGAATCAAGAGGAATTTTTTCCCCCATAGGTGGAATATTTAAATCGGAAGGTATATAGTTGTCATTAACGTTTAGGAATTTTTTTATGAGTATTTCAGGATGAGACACTTTTTTTTAACCTCTTGTTAGCTTAATTTTTTTATTTATATCTATAAAAGGCTATTACTTTTTTTAAATGGCAAACTTTAAGATGTATGGCGGTTATATATTCCACTTGTGGTGGGATTGTGGAGGACGCGAGAAAAGGTAAGGATTTTTGCAGTTTTTTAATAGCAAGCCCTTTTTTTTGTTAAAATAAATCAAATTATTATTAATATTACTCTTAATATTAGCACCAGGTCTTACTACCCGTTCGGTTTGTATGCACTTACGCTAATGTGTAATGGTAGGTTGATTGTGAGATGAAATGGAGTACCTACAGTTTAACGTGGGATCCGAACCACGGTAAAGGCCTGGCATTCCTCACATTCACAGGTTGTGATTAATACACGTCTTGTCAGAGGTGAAGGAAGAGTTTGGTAATCAGATAAATCTGTGCCGGGACCGAGGATTGAACCCCGCAAAATCAAATAATGCTCCAGTAGAAGAGTTTAATTTTCTTCCCATGTTGATATCAACAGCTATTGAATATATGTCAATAGCATGGCGGCATTCATTGTATGAGAAACTTTTAAGATGAAGAGAAAAAGTTGTCAATATATTCCTTGGCAAGATATTCAACAACTGTTGATGTCACCACATGAGGAAAATTAAGCTCTATGTTTAAAACGCAGAAATATTTTTAATATTTTGAACAAAACGTTTATATATACCGCGAAAACACTGCCTAAACTTTCGTTCCCCACACTCCCACTCATCCAAACACGGAAATCAAAGCAGAGACCTTTGACCTGGTGGTCCAATATTCTACCACTGAGCTATTCAGGACCACCCCTTGCACAATATCATTCTTCAACCTCAAATTAGATGAACTTGACGTTTAGACCAAGTGCTCCCCGATACAAGTAGTAGATAGTAGTAGTAGCAGTAGTAGTAGTAGTAGTAGTAGTAGTAGTATAATTGGTACGTGGCTCGAGCACCGGTTGGGTCGACTGTTCACTATAATTTCTCTAATTTAATGTCAGAAATGTGGTCGGTGTCGCCAGACAGCGCCATGGAGTTCCAGTTCGGCGAAGGGCGGGAGTGCGTCAACTGCGGCGCCATATCGACGCCCTTGTGGCGCCGCGACGGCACCGGCCACTACCTGTGTAACGCGTGTGGCCTCTACCACAAGATGAACGGGATGAACCGGCCCCTCATCAAACCCTCCAAGAGGCTGGTTAGTAGCATTTGCATGAAGCGAGTGGAAAACCATTTCGCGGAATCATTATCAGTACACCCGACGAGATTCGAACCTTGATCTCTCCTTCATCGGCAGTATAGTTTACTGCGATAGTAGCGCCTTAGACAAATGTACGGTTTAAGCTGATTCTGCTTTCTCTAGCAGCACTCCCTGTCACACCCCTTGATAGAGCCATAATGTAACAAAACAAGGTAAGACTGCTTGTAAACGGAGTGTACATCACATTTTATAACAATAACATTTTTGTTTTACTTGGAAAGTGTTGCAATGAACTGTGTCTTGTACTGTATGGGTGACCGGCGTCCTTGTTTCACCAGTGCGATGTTCCACAGACGGCGACCAGGCGGTTAGGCCTGTGTTGCACCAACTGCGGGACCCGCACCACGACGCTGTGGCGCCGGAACAACGACGGCGAGCCCGTGTGCAACGCGTGCGGCCTCTACTTTAAGCTGCACGGCGTCAACCGGCCGCTGGCCATGCGCAAGGACGGGATACAGACGCGCAAGCGCAAACCCAAGAAGCAGGGAGGTGCCGAGAAGACGCCGGGGGACGACGCCATCGCGAGCGGTGGTAAGAACTCTTTCATTTGTTTTGTTTTTTTAAAGCACCCCGTTTTACTACTCGTTCGCTTATGTAGTATTTACGCTAATGGTTGGAGGAATTGTGGAGGTTATATTCATAGTAAGTGTACCCACATTTGCATGGGAAAACATTTCAGGACAAAATCCGCCCTCTGTACACCGTCATCGGCATCTAGTCTACTGCTAAAATAGCGCTTTAAACCATGCGGCCACCAAAGCGGGTTACTTTAGTTTGTTGATTAGAATATCTCCCGCTTCGGTGTACGTATGATCTAAGTCATAAGTTTTTCATTATACTGGATTGACTATATTGAGATGGGGGTTCTAATCCAGTTCGGGTGTACTGAGGGTGTTTTTCCTTAATGGTTTTACACTCTCCCTCCACGCAAATAAGGGTGTACTTTTTTTAAATTCAACATTCTGTATCCTTAACACATTAGCATAATTAATACATATATTTGTATAATGCGAACGGGTATTGAGACGCGGTGACTCACCCCTACTGTGAGCGCCTTGTCTTATCTTTGTTATGTAACCTGCGACACATTAGCGCACTATTGGTTGCTGAACGAATTTATCACCTGACGCTTATAACGTAATGGTGGGGAGTTGAGGACAATATTTTTACATTTCTCAAAACAAAAATAGATTTTGGCCAAAAAACATAAAATAATGCTTCAGTAGATACAATTGATTTGATTTTCTACGCGTATCGATCCTTATATTATCTGTATTTTTTTAGCACTGCATCTTACTACCCGTTCCGGCTATAGGCGTATGATTATATCAGCACGCGAGTATTTCTATGAGTGAAAGTGAAAGGGCCTACCAATTTTTCCGAGAAAGGTATTTTCACATACCATACAGGGTCCTTTTACACGCCACAATTGACATGGGACCGATGGCTTTACTTCCCCTCCAAAGGAAGTTGGGCTACGGATTTTTATCGCTTAAGAATATTGGTCGACCCTCGCTGGTTTCGAACCCACAAACATCGGGTCCTGAGGTGAGCACTTTGCTCCAAGACCACAGAGGTTGACGACCTCAATGTTTGTAGTCACAGTAAGATTTGAACGTGTGGCAGATATTACTTCTGCCACTCTACGGAACACGTGTGGCATCTCATCTCCCCAAATATACTATCTTTGGTCAGAAGGTGCTTCATAATTTTTTACCTTTAAATGGAAGACTTGGGCTGCTTAATCAAGAGAGTGATGATACGTTTGATCTTGGTATAGAATATACTGAGAAATGACATCTGGACACGGGAATCGATCCCGAGACCTGTAGTTTAGCGCACCAATAAATTACGACTAAGCTTACTAAGGGATCATCCAGTGCGCAGGGTCATTCTTCACTCATATTAACTCACTGATATTCGCCCAATGTGAGTAAAGAATGATCCTGAGCATGGAACCCCAGAAAATACTTTATTTTAATTAATTTAATAGTGCCATTCCTTTTTTTTCCGTGATCTTAGACCACCAATAAGTCCTCTTCTGCCTTCTCCTTAAACTCCCAGAATGTCTTCTTTCCTTAAAATCATCCAGTATTTGAATCCTCCTTCCCAAGCTCCTCTTTCCCTCAACCTTGCCTTCTATGACGTCGTTCAGAAGACAGTTCCTCTTGAGGATGTGTCCAATCCACTTTGTTTTGTACAGAAGAATAACATATAAAATTGTTATCTTTTCACCAACTCTTCTTAGGACTTCATTTATCTTTATTGTCTGTCCACCTGATCTTCTCGAGTCTTCTCCAGCACCGCATTTCAAAGCTCTCCATATTCCTAAGAATTCACGTTTCTGTTTCATACAGGGCGATGCTCCAAATGTAACATTTCATCAGTTTCTTCCTCAGTTATAAACTCAACTTGCTCATCAGCAGAAACGGCTTCTTGTTGAAAGCTTTATTGACCATGATGTTCCTTTACCTAAGCATCCTTTGTCAGAAGATTTATCAGGTACTTGAACTGCTCTGTTTTCCAACTCCTGGTTTCCAAATTTGATTTTCAGCAGCTCTGCATTTTTTGCAATTACCATCACTTTTGGCTTTTTAATGTTGGTCTCCATGCCATATCTTCTTCCTATATCTACCACCTGGTCCATAATTTCCTGCAGCTCTTCTTTATTTTTGGCCAGAAATTCTAGATCATCCACATATTTTATTGTGCTGATGACGTGTTCTCCTATCCTGAAATTGCCACCTACCTCCTGATCAGCCATCCTCCATACAAGCTGAGCAGACCTGGTGACAAACCGCAACCCTGTCTCACCCCTCTTTCTATCTCTACGTTAATGGTCTCTTCATCATTCAGCCTCACCTTCACTCGCTGTCACAGGTGCAGGTTTGGAAACGGACTTCTGTCCCTCCAGTTGATGCCGATCTTCTTGAGTATACCCATCAGTTTCTTGCACGTCACTCTATCGAACGCCTTTTGCCAATCGATGAACCCAATATAGACTTCTTCTTTGGCTTCCAGCACTCTCTCTGAAATTATTCTTAGCATCTCTGGTTCCTTTTCCTTTTCTGAATCTAAATTGGTGTTATTCTATTACACTGCCTATGCTATGCTCCAATCTCCTGTTAATTAATCTTGCTACGATTTTCCCCGCATGAGAGATGAGACTGATGGTCCTGTGGTCACTTTATTTCTTGGCTTGTTTCTTCTTCTCTAGAGCTACCATGGTTACATTTAGGAAGTCCTAAGGGCCATTCTCCTGTTTCATAGATCGTATTTATAAGTTTTGTCAAGGCCATTAATCCTTTGATTCCCAGTTCCTTCAGAAGGTCAGCTGATATCTCGTCATCTCCAGCAGCTTTCCTTCTTCACATGGCCTTTATGGCACTTTCCCCTTCCCTCTTTAAAAATCTGGTTCCTTTTACGTCTTCCTCTATCTTTTCTTCTGCTTAAATTTCCAGGTTCTCTGGTCGATTTTTACTTGTCTTTCAGTTTTTCTATACATCTTTCTCAAATCGCAAGAACCTCTTCGTAATCCGTCACCATCTGACCTTTGGAGTTCTTTATTCCTATTGTTTGCACACCCCCATTAACATGGGAAATACTATCTCGACTTGCTGTGACGTCATGATGTCCTGACCACAGACAACGTCCTTAGTTATATAGTTTAAAATAAGCTATATCACTATGCACTAATAATATATGAAGGCTATGCGGGAAAAGAATAAAAAATCACATTTCACACATTTCCCAGGACATCAACTTGAGTATCTCAAACCTCATAAGGATTCCCGAAATATAGTTTTTAAATTAATTTAAATATTACAGAGATCTCATTTAGTCATGATCTAAAGTATATTAGAATGGTCTCATTTTGACAGATGGCAACACTAACTCAATTTGAGCTAAAATTGAAAATTCCCCCTTCTCCCCTGTATTCTTCATATTTAAAACAAAATGAAACCATTTTTTAATGCAACCATTATTTAACTGACTCTAAATTATTTGTTGTCAAATGAATAACGCAGAAAATCTTCACCTAGATTAGATGTCTGGTTCGAGACTTATCGCGTATCTAACATCCCCGGATGATCGGACGTGTGATAGCGTTCGCGGCTGATCCATGAGTGTAACTCTTGTTATCTCCTCCGTAGATCGGAAGAGCCCGCAGCAGCCCCTCCCAGAGGCAGTGCTCCCCTCGAAGCCGTCGGAGCGGCCCTATCTAGGCCACACCTCACTGCTGCCAGCCTTGCAAGGCATCAAGGAGGAGCCCCCTTCAGACACCATGTCCCTCGGAGGCAAAACCGCCCCTCTGGGGTTCCCTGCCGTGTCTCAACTCAGCAACTCTCACCACCACCCTCACCACCAGTTGTTCGGCTTCCAGTCACCAGGGGTGCCTCCAACCGATGTCGGCGGTTACGTCATGAGTCACCACCCTCATCACCCTCACCACCATCACCATCACCACCATAACATGACGGCTGCCAAACTGATGGCTACTACGTAGTTTGTAAGTCGTGTGCCTCTAGTGACAAATCGAGCCGGAATATGGGCTCTTCGAGAATATACCCCAATATTGATTCGATCCCGAAGATACTCTAGTTTTGATACGATGGAAAAGATACCCCAATTATGATAAGATCGAGGAGATACCTCAATATCGATTTGATCGAAAAGATATCTCGATATTGATAGAACCCTGTGTGGAATACAGACACGTGGAATAATCGTAAAAGTGCGGATAAGAATTAGATACAAACCATTATTGAGGATAAAACTGTGGGAAAGTTAAAATTAACGGATTTTATAAAAGTAACAAATAAACCATCACTATTTTTTTTAAATTCATTTATAAGTAAGACTACTCTTAAAATATGTTTTCCTCTGGAAAAAAATAATATTATTTTTATAATCACAATAAACACACTTTAGATATAAATTTTGAATCAAATCGTTTAAGCACTTTTTCTTTCAAATTTTCAAAAATTATAAATCAGTAAACTAACCTCAAACTATATTTTTAGAAAACGAAAATACGCCGTCATTTACCATGCCAAATACTATCTCGATAAGCATTTTTAAACAAAATCGTCAGAAGAACTTTCTAAAAAATCTAAAATTTAGAGATGATTAAGGTAGAATTTAAAATAAATGTAACCGTATTTGCGTGGAGGGAAAGCTAAAGAGAGAGAGAGAAACAATTTAGTAAACAAAAATCCACAAAAAGTTCACACAACCTGGATTCAAACCCCAGCCTACCCATCGTTATCAACCCAGGCAATACGAGATTGACGCCTTTGTCTGTGTTCCCACCGGATTAGGGCCAAGGACTTAACCACGTCTTCATCAAATATATATATATATATTTTGTCATGTTCTAATTGCATGAATCCATATTTAAATCTGTCCACGTGTCGGAAATTATTGAAATACTCAACTTACACGTATTAATAACGATGTTAATCTGCTTATAAAGAGACACAAATTGATGAACTCAAAAATAAAAGCATTGTTCACTAACATTAAATAAATTATACTTATTTAAAAACTCTAATTTATCTCCAGTGGGCGTATATGTGTCGTAAACCATCTTAGTTCAGTAGTTTTACAGTTTTTATTGCAAACCATTGTTTGTTTTTTTACCAAAATAATTCAAATATTGCTACAGTAGAAATGTAGAGTTTAATTTTCTTCACGCGATTATATCAACAGTTGTTGAATATCTGTCAATGGTGATCTAGAATTTAATTACATCTTTTTCTCTTCATTTAAAAAATGTGTCGTCTAATGCGCCTATGCTCATGAAAGATATTCAACAACTGTTGATATCACCTTGTGGAGAAAATTAAACTTTTGTGTTTCTACTGGAGAAATATTAAAAACTTGCAAAAACACTGACCTTAACCCACAAACCTTACACTCTTACCTTAATAACTAATGTGCATTGCCATTCCAAATCTTTAAACAGCAAATATATATATTTATGTATATAAGAGTTACGTTTATGTATTCCATTTAAAACGCTATTTTATCTAAAGTGCGCTGCAAGCGTTGCATCAGTACACTTTAAGAGAATTCAGACAACATCAAAACCGACTTCCACCCTTTAAGTCAACGCCGTTGCAATTTTAAACCAGTAAAGGGCACAAGTGCGTAGTGCCCAGACTATTCGAACACGGCCTAAGTCCAAGACGGTTACTATTCTATTTTCTCTCTATTTTGGTTCTTAAATTTTAACCTCGATCTTTTGCTTCTCGATTCTGCAACAATAACAATAAATTACCAATTTCAATCTTTTAATATGCATCCGACCCGACATTAAATTATGTAACTTATATGTAAATCTTATCATAACGTGTTTGAAAAAAAAAGACTTGTGTAGATTGTAAAAATAATAGTTTAATAAGCAGTGTATAACATGAACGGGTAGTAATACGTGGTGTTGAAAAAATAAAGTGGCCATGTTTGATTCTTCCAAGATCCTTATTTTTAAAAAATTTCATATTATTGAATATATTTACAATTTGACGGTGTTAAAGTGAAATGGCAAGATAAATAATAAAGGGAAAAATTAAAAACTTACTAATTCTCCAGAAGATTGCCGTTTTGTTAAATGCTTGATCAGATAAGAATTGAGGTATCTAAAATTGAGCGATTAAAATCGATTCTTGATTAGTTCGATATCAGTAAGAATAGAGAATGTCGAATAATCGAGTTTGACAACGTTAATTTTTTATTTATGACTGCGTCTATCTACCTGTTTAGGTATATATTAGCTTTACATATTTTAATTACTTTAATTTGTTAGGAATGAGGAAGGAAGTATTTTAGAGGTAATCTAGCCGTATTTACGTGAAAGGAGAGTGGAGGCCCCTTTAAGAAAACCCACTCACAGTAGAACCGACCGGGATTCGAACCCCAATCTCCACATCATCAGAAGGCTTGTCTAACAAGAAAGTGACGCTTTAGAATATTCGGCCATTTAAGCGGATGACATATCCTAATTTAATTAAAATGAATGTAAACAGTTGTAATTATAGCTTTAAAATATTTTTTGTAAATATTTATTGTTTTTACGCGTAAAAAAAATGTTATATAAGACTTTTCCTTCCCTCATTTATGGAGAAAAAAAAATCGTGATATTAAATTCAGACTGAGTCTAAGTTGTATTAATGTGCCAGTGACAAAGTAAATTATTTGTTTGTTGTTTTTATTTTATTTTAAATTATCGAATGTAAAAGAACACATGTAAAAGATCATATAGAATGTTACTTTTTTTATATAAATATATATATTAGTAGCGTAATGAAATGTTTATATCAATTATTAATAAGTGTGACTAAGCTCCTTAAGACGAAGAAGGTACGCGTAGTAAATCACAAAAAGACAATGGATTTATGACAGTACACATGAATGAATAAATATCTTCAAATAAAGTATGTTAAAATGTTCCCAACTCAAACGATGTATCGTTAAAAACTTTATTGATCAAGGGACAGTATATTCAATTGTATATAAGAAGATACTTCAGATATAAAATGTAATTTTTCTAACTAAGTCTGCAATATGATAACATTTATGAATAGTCAAGATGTTGGTGTGCGCTTATGTATTCATCCGCCAACAAAAGAAATACAGGAACATAAGTGATTATTTATTGGCAATTATAGTCACTGGAATAGATAATTTCCAATCACATTTTTTTAAATAAAATACTTAAAGATTTGTTATTCCTGCCATGTAGTTTTTATATTGGAATTCTATCTTCTATGACAAATCCGCTTGACTTCGTCTTAAACCATGTTTTATGAAATATCACCAGAACTGTAATCAGTTTGTCTGTATTTACAATTCGTATTGTGTCACATTGCATTGTAATTTAAAAAGTAAAAATATAAAATACTCAGGCATTGCAAATCTATAGTCCAATTTTCACAGTAAGAACCTTATCTGACAGAAAAGTCACTAGATCTACTTTCACGTATTCATACAGCAAGTAATATTATCAGTCGCGTTTGATAGATATTATCAATACCCATAAAATAACACTAATAAAATAGTAAAAAAAATTCTTGTATCTTTTCTAATAATATCTTTCTATCAAAAATCCAACTATAGTTGATTGATACCCAGCTAGTTTGTACATTTGATTGCTAAATACCTCAATTATTATTTACAGGTATATTTTTCACCTGCAGAGTGCATCGTGCTTAAAAAGAACCAACCAGGTCACATTTTATTCCAATTATCGTTTTATGTGCAATGTTTTGTTGTTTTTATTTCTATAATAGAAGATTAATAAAAATTAAAACGCTCAGAATACATCTGGGTGGGCTGGGAGTGGGAGGGTTGGTGATGATGGGTTAAGGCATCATCAGCATGGCCGAGGCCGTAGCTAGACAATTATTTCGGAGGGGGGGAGGGTCAGGGGGCACATACCCCATTTTCTGGAGGCTAGAAAAAATTATAAATGATAAACAGTTTTAGAAGGTATCTGATTTTTTTTATGGCAACATAACACCCAAAATTGCCGAAAATATCATAGATATTAAACACCTCTAGAAGCTTTCTGATGCCTTTTTATGGTAGCACAGTCTCATAATTTGTACTTGTGCCTTAATTTTTATGTATTTTTGGCCCATAAATAAAGCTATATATTTTGTTTATTAAATTTCGGGGGGGTTTGAACCCCCAACCTTCCCCCTCTGACTACAGCCTTGTCAGCAACCCTAGTCTCAGTTAGGGAAGGTTACCACTAAGAGGTCTCCGTGAGGACCTGTAGGTGGCAGCCCCGCTGCTCAGTTGTAGGCCCCAACCAGCATTCTAGGAAACTGACTTCAAAAAATCTGAAGTTGTCTGATGACGTTCACTTGTTTTCAAAGAGTCGGCAACGGTGGAGGTTTCATTGTAAGTTTGAAGTGTTTGTGTGAGTTCTAAAATCAATTATGTAATGCAATTTATCTGAGATCTTTAATTAATGGGAAATTTAAGTGGTGTAAAAAGAAACTAAAAATGTTATACAACTCGTTAAAAATAATTGTACTGTACGTGTGTATTTTATCCATAAAAGTGTTTTTTTCTATTTCTTCCTCCAGAAAATTGCATCCATGAAATTAAATTTCATTACAATAATATATTTATGTATTATTTACGTCAGTACAGAAGATTTATTTAGTTTTATATATTTTCTCATTATTACATATTTTAATATATATTTTAACTAATTTTGATATATATTTATGTACATATTTTGTAGGTTAGTACTATATAAAATTCCCGGCTGGAATCATTATCAACGCGAAACTTAAACAGAACTTTTTCTCCTCTTAAAAAAAATTCAAATTCTATTTTGTCCATGATAGATCTCAAAGAACTGTTGAGATTACTATGTGGAGAAAATTTAACTAAACATATATACTGAAGAGATATTTTTTAAAGCACAAACACATTTTTTTTTTAATTAAAAAGTGCTGAAAACAACTGAGCTTAACTCAAGTCCACTCACAAATCAGCTTAAAAACGATTACGTATTTATTTATTAATGTCACTTGGTCGGTTCTTACCCTCTCTTTCTACTTATGATTCTTTCACTGCCTAGTGTTCCTACTGATATACAGTAAGTAGCCTCATGGCTTCTTTGGTGTTGATTGACAGCTCACAACTGACTTCTGACACTCAACATTTAGGTATATACCTAAATTTTGACTGTCAGAAGTGACAGCTGCTAAACACGTGTTTTTGCAGATCATATGGTTCGGTGAAGGGATACATAATTTGGTCTGGTAACTTTTCAGAGCTGTCAGTCAGCACCAAAGGAGCCATGGGGCTACTGTAGTATTTATAAGGTTTTCCAATCTCCACTTAACATGTAAGTGCTGTGACAAGCACGTTATAAAGTGCAACATATATTATTATGTTTTCCCAGTGAAAATGTTATTAAAATCGCTTTGTCGTTGTTTGTATGTAGTAAATGTGTTCAGAACTATTGTATTAACGCAAATAAAACTAATTGAAATAATCGCAGTAACTAATAATATACGCCATACTTGAAAAACATTACTTTCATTGTGTTGGTCTTCCCCTTCCCTCCTCCCCCCCCTGATACTTTTCCAAAACAAATGCTATAAAAGAAAACAAGTGTTCATAAATAAGTTTTAAAATGGGTGAGAGCTTTTATTATTTTCTTTGGTTAAGGTTTACTGGATTGAATGTGTTCCTAATTTGATTTATTACTAGTATTATTATTGCCTTTAATCCTTTTGACGATTAGTAAAAGCTTAGAAGTAGTTCTCTTCGGTGGTTGAATAGTCTAAGAAGGCGTCGTTATCTCAATAGACTGGACTGCTGATAACGGAGAGATCAGGATTCGAATCCTGGTAGGGAATCCTGATGGTGGGATTTTTCCCTAAATGGCTTTACACTTTCACTCCCACGCAAATGTAGGTACACTTCCTCTATTTCTAATTTACTCATCTCTTACACATTAATGTAATTATTGAATATGTCTTACACGCATACATTAATTAAAATAATAGAATAGGGATTAAAAAAGGTAGCGTTATAGAGTAAACTTACCCCGAATTCGCGTGGAGAGAGAGGCGGAAACCATTTAGGGAAAACCACCCTCAGTACACCCGATCGGGATTCGAACCCTGATCTCCCCGTCATCAGCAAAGCAGCCCAACACGAGAGTGACGCGTTATACCATACGACAACCTATGCGGGATATTTACGTACCAAATTCAGTAGAAGTCAATTACAAGAAAGTATACAATACACTAGAAAGATTAGATTTACCAAAACGTGAACATAATATCATGGAAAAGGGTATGCAATTTGACAGTATTTCTGGTCATTGCAATACAATGGTCTGACCAATGGTTAAATACAAACGTACACGCGTAAAAGATACAAGTATTTTAAACACTAACTTAACGGTCATTTACTTGTATTTCAAACAAAACTAAAGCGGAATATATTTGTTTTGAAAATAAACGTGTATAGTTTCAAAACATGCATTAAAAGTTTTAAATTTTCAAGTATATAAACTATTTTCTGAAAGGAATTTTTTTTATTGGTAACATTAGATATTCCCAAATCAAGGACAAAGACAACGACAGCAGTTATATTCCATTCACGGTAGGAATTACTCTCTGGAAGGTCTTTTTACCTACCAATATCCTACTATATATTAGATTTCTGGTAGGGAAAACGGCCTTTCAGAAAACAATTCCTACGGTGAACGGACTTTATTTCACTGGTTATTTAGTGATAGTTGATATCAGTATTCTAGTACAAGTTTCGCTAATGAATTACACAATAATATCGCCCATGGGTATTGGGCGGTAAGTAAAATGCAACGCAACCAGGGGTTGTTACCAGGTATAACTGGATTTACTAGACAAGACTAGATGGTCTAATTTTCACAAAGTAGGCTGAATAGTGCCACCTTTAAAAAAAATATTAATCCATACAAAATTTTATAGAGGTTTAGTCTGGATACATTCCACCATTTTTAGACATAAAATCTAGCAAAGACTTTTAATGATGCCCTTATTATTGGTTGAGTGTTTTAAATGGGTCATAATCAATACAGGCCTGAATTGGCAGTTTTCAACTGCCTCTATAAGATATGACCACGAAAGAATAATTCATATTTAACGATTCTTCTAACTGAATTAGTCAAAATAGTTCATCTACTTAAAGTGATCTAGTTCAAAGAAAACTACAAGATGACGTGACAGTAAACAGTTGTCGCTCTTTGACCGATCCCCCGTTACAGAAATGAAGTGACAGAAAAAATAGATGATATTCTTCCATTAGTTACTAGATGGCATGCTTGTATGTGTTGAAAGGAAGTTAGTTGTTTGCTATCTCTGTTGCTCGGGAAAGATAGCCATCTCCTCTGAGCATCTTCGATCGAAAAGCATAATTGTTCCTTCTTCTCCTTCTTTTTCCAATATCAATAATTATATAAGAAAAAATATTGTTGGCATGTATAGGTAATGAAATGGTGAACGACTTAACTGCATACAGTATAATTGGATGCACAGTTTTGGTTATTATTTAGCCAAGTGTCGAAAAAAGTAAATGGATCAGTTTAACCTCAATGTCCATTTCTTTTTCTGTTTGTGCAAGACGACCTCCAGTATGAGGTAACACAAAGTTCCGGTCAGCACGAAACCGAGCTGGAAGTAGAGTTTGTGCCGCATGCACACCTGATGGCTGTACCCACTGGCGATCACGAAGCCCAAGGCCTCCCAAAGACGAAGATTGCTGAAGGCTGCTTCTTCTCTACCAGGAAATATATTGCCACACATCGCTAGAAAAAGAAAAAAAGTGTTGTGTGTGTGATTTTGTGATAAGCAGGATTATTGTTCTGATTACCTTGCAAACGATCAAAAACTTACTTATAAAAATTACCTAAGACTATGAACAAAAACTCGCAATGAATGCATACAACTAAAACCAAAACACCTTTATGATTAATGGAAACTAAAATTTATGAGTACATAATTATGCACTAGTTAAACTCTTGGATTCTGCTAAATATAATACTGATTTACAATGGGCTGCAGAAAAAAAGCTACCCCATCATAGAGCAACTCTCTGCAGATTATTTGCATTGTCTAGCAAGAAGTGTGTATTTCACCAAACAAGCAAAGAGGATAAAAATAATTAATTGTCTTCATTATCTTATTATTCCGACAACTGTGTGTTGAAAAAAAATATGTTTGAGAATGTTTGTATCTATAAAATCTCGATAGGATTGCATTGCATTAAAAATATACTGATTCAACACAAATCCCTGAAAAAATGCTAACAAAGAAAATGTTACCTTAAAATCCTAAACTACCAAAAATGACCAAAAAAATCTATATAAAAAAACATTTCCACAACCAAATAATCATGAACATAATTTATTTACACACGAGCAGTGCCTGTGACGTATAGATTAAAAGGTGATAAGTCTTTAAAATCTGGATCCAGGTGAAGGTTAGGTCAGGTAAATATATTTTTTTTCTTATATAGAAGGCTAATATGACTTATTATGTTGGCAGACTTGAGACTTCTTTAGGCGACTTGTCTGCTTCTCACACGATGTTACTCTATTTCGGTTCAGGTCTTTGCTCTGCACCAGGTGGATAAAATGGCAAGGTCATGGATTTTTACAGCCTAAAAATTGTTAAAATTGACAATTAGAATGACACAACAAAAACACTAAAAACTAACTTCAAATTTACCACACAAAAATACCCCAGTAATGTAAACGAAAAATCTGTAAGAATGCACATGAATCAATAAAGCAAGCCCTTTATAAATCGAAACAAATATATTATATCTGTGTGTAATTAAAATCCTCCTACAACTAAATTCTTATTTTTCGTTAAACACAAACAAGAATTTACAAATACTGTAACTTCTTCATAAACATTAGCTATCCCCTCCCAATGCAACTGTTTCTGAATTAGTTGCAGGAACTCACTATAAATAGGGATTTCATTTATTTATTTTTAACACCACGCCTTACTACCCGTTTGGGATAAATGCATATGTACAAATCACGCAAATAGTTTTAGGGATTAGGAAGGTTATATTTGTAGGAAGTATTCCCACATTTGCGAGGATGGAGAGGGGAAAACCATCTTGGAAAAAACAACCCTCAGTACACCCGACCAAGATTCGAACCTCAATCTCCCCATCATCAGCATTCTAGTCCACTGTGTGTGTAGCGCGTTAGCCGATGCAGCCACAGAAGCGGGTTATATAGATTTTACAACGAAACAAGTAACGAGTTTGTTTATTTCGAGCAGACAAATTTGTGTGTGGGGGAAGACCTTATGATTGAGTATTAATGCCTTTACCAAACATCGATAGTATTTTTATTTTAACTTTCGTAAATTTACAAAAATGCCTGAACATGCCTTAAAAAAAATTACGTAAAGCCAGACAATATAACCTAAAGATCGAATATGAACCAAAAAAAATTGTCAAAGGCATACATTTTCTACAACCAGGGGATCATAAACACAGTTTATAGGGGGAGGGGGGGGGGAAGGTCGAAGTGTGATAAATGTTGATCATTATATATTATGTTTGCGTTTAATATAATGCCCTTTCTAAATATAAATCCCCCCCCCCCACTCCCTCTATCACCGTGGGACGACGCCCTCACCTGTGAGATGCACCAGCCACACGCTGCCCGTGACGGCCCACAGCATCGCCATGGCGAAGAAGATGAACTTGTGAGTCGTCTCTGGCCGCCACAACAGCATCGCCACCACCACGCTGGCATGCAGCAGCGTCGCGGCGCTCAGGACCGGCGCCCGGTCCACCCAGTGCGCCGTTGAGCCGGCGACCACGGCGGCGAGCACCGTCGTCACGCTGTACGTGATCATCACGTTGCCTATACCACCCATCCCCCAGGCGCAGGCCACGAACGCCTTTTTAAACAATGACGCAAACTGTCAGTTTACACGAATGATGATTTAAAACTATTATAGCAATCCTTGAAGCCTCGAATCCTTGAGGGAACAGAAATTGATAGGATTAGGATTTTGTAGACCCCTGGTCTACAGGCCCCCAGTAATATTTTCAAAAGAAAAAAAAAGTATTTACGTGTAAGTGTGATAGTGTTTAGGTGATAGGTACACAATTATTTACGTGTAAGTGTGGTAGTGTTTAGGTGATAGGTACACAATATTTACGTGTAAGTGTGATAGTGTTTAGGTGATAGGTACACAATATTTACGTGTAAGTGTGATATTGTTTAGTTGATAGGTACACAATATTTACGTGTAAGTGTGATATTGTTTAGGTGCGTCAAGTTAAGATGCAACCCGCTTCTCAAAATCGTTTTTAATTCCCTAAGTAGGCAGCGTAGTTAGATAACATATAGCTAAAAGCTTTTTATATTTATCTTATTATATTTATTACTACTACAATGTCCAACGTGGATGTATCTGAATATTAATAAATCGTACCTCTGTGAACTCCTCTTCGATGAAGGCCTTGTGAGTGCCTAGCCACAAAGAGATTGGAATGAGAAGAAGTTGGTTTCGTTCCTTCACCATCTTGACGGTGCTGGTCAGGAGGTCGAACGCAGAAATACCGCAATCCTGTTCTGTCCGGTATCTAGACAAGACGGGGGCGGATAAATATTGGTCAAGACATGTCGGGAGTATCCTCAAGTCCACATTTGATTCGGTTAGGAATTAATTTTGGGACGAAACTGGAAAGGCACATCAGTATTTATCTAATGTATTTTTTTAAAAGGTGAAGCGATTCCTTTCAACAACGATTCCCGAACTTCTATCAAATCGATATTTCTTTTAATTTTCCCTTAAATGGAAGTGTAAACATCAAAGATGTAAGTTTACCCATGAATTTCAAAATTTCAAAAATATTCATAGGAAAAACTGCAATTTCTTTGAGTCCTATCAGACCAATTTCTATTTTTTATTATTTTTTTTATTTATTTATATCATAATTTGTGAAACCAAAAGTTAAGAAAATAATTAACATAGTTCTACTGAAATGATTTAATTTTATTTGTTTGTAGAATTATTATTATTATTATTATTATTATTACTATTATTAGCACCACGTATTGCTAACCGTTCGGTGTATACATATTGTTTGTAGAAGTTTATGTATAGAATAATATAATCATAATGATGAAAATAATAATAATAATAATAGCGTGTCTGTCCTACATCAATATGTAGCCTAGTAGTGGAAAGATTATCCAGTACTAATGTATGTATTATTATTATTTAGCACCGCGTCATGCTACCCGTTCGGGTTATACGCTTTAAGTACTAATTACGCTAATGGATTATGAATTGGGAAAGTTGAATTAGAGGAAGTGAACCCCGCATTTGCGTGGAGGGAGAGTTGAAAACCATTTAGGAAACCCCCCCCCAGTTCACCCGACCGAGATTCGAACAGCACGATGAAGAAAACTCACTCACTAAGAGAAGATACTCCGAACATCACGACGAAGAATACTCACTTACTAAGAGAAGGCACTCCGAACATCACGACGAAGAATACTCACTTACTAAGAGAAGACACTCCGAACATCACGATGAAGAATACTCACTTACTAAGAGAAGACACTCCGAACATCACGACGAAGAATACTCACTTACTAAGAGAAGACACTCCAAACATCACGATGAAGAAAGCGATGACCGTACAACTGAGGTAGATCTTGATGATGGTGTCCACCTCATATTTGGAAGGCCTCCATAAGTTCGGGTCCGCCTCATTGGCGACGTCGTTGGGACAGAAGTTGGCCCCACAGATGCGGGAGACGGTCATCTCAACGCTGCTATTGTACGGCGCCTCCCTGGACAAGACTACAAGAAGATGTCGTTGCGTCTATTTCACGTCGCAGGGAACGCGTGTTCGAATCCCGGTGTTTGGTACGCAAGTGAATATTTCAACTGGCACGATACGAATAATTAGATGGTAGCTTGGTGAATAAAAATACAAACACTAATAGTTATATCTAAATTCGTGCGCCCTCCGTTTATTGGCGTGTTGTTTCCGCACATCACGACTTACCACCCGTCAGGGCAATATACGGGTATTTACTTTACTCTCGCAGGGAGAGGGGTAGTAAAGGAAGTGTACCCAAACGTACGTGTGAAGAGAGCGGGAAACGTTTAGGAAAAATCCACGCTCATTATACCAAGCCGGGATTTGAACCACGACCTGCTAACCAGACCAGACTATATTGACATTCAATATCTGCGTCTCCCGAGCGTCAGTCATCATTTCTCCTTTTTTTTTAACTAACTGCGTCTTACTACCCATTAGATATATGTAGATACTAATTACACTAATGCTTAGATATGAAGAAGGTGGAATTTAGAGGAAATGTACCCGCATTCACGTATAAAGAGTAGAGTGCCATCCAGGAAAAAACTTCTCAATAGACCCGATCGAGTTTCAAACTCTGATTTCTCCGTCATTGGCAGCCCAGTCTATTGCGAGAGTGACGCCTTAGACCATTCGACCAACGAGGTGGGTGACGTGTAGGTAGATCTAGTAGCTTTTCTGACCATCCGATGAGAACTATTCTGTGATGAATTACCGAAGGCGGAGACGACGTTCCCCCAGACCTGGGACAAGTTGATGAACATGTAGAAGACCGCGAGGAACCTGACGACCAAGGTGTTTGAAGTGGACTCGTCGGGTCGGGAGAACACCTGCGCCAGGACCTTGAGGTAAGTGCAGGCAGCGCAGTAGATGGGGCCCAGGGCGATCCCTATCAGGATGGCGCCAGGGATCAGGGTGTAGTAGGTGGCGTCCATCTGGGCGATGATGAAAGGTATGTAGGCCAGGAAACAGACGGCCACCGTCCTCTTGCAGCCCACCTTCCTGCGAGAAGGTCGCCCCTGGTCAGATATGGACAACCCTTGTCTGCTCTGGGCAACTCAACCGTTCCCCGCCCTCTTTGGCTACCTTCCGTCCCTTAGTCCCATAACCTAAGCTCAACAAGTTGCCACAGAGAGCGCGGTTTTAAATTACAAAAAAAGGGGTAATCACAGAGAGGCCATGTCATCCAGCTTCGCCTCTTGTCTTACCAGAAAAGCTAAGGCTAGGTCTAATAGACCTAACCGAAAGGTAGTCTGAGATTAGACAAGAACTAACAAATGTTAACAAGTACAGCCCAAGGGCTCATTTATTTTGATAATACTCAGAGTAGGATAATTAGTACAATATTGGAAAATAAACTTTGATATTTATATAAGCTAATGTATAAATGATAAACTAATTATCTTATAAATATAGATACAATAGGATATAATAATCCGCGATGAAAAAGAGAAATTGTTTCTAATAAAAAAATATAAAGTTTTACAAATAATAAATATTGCCATGAAACTATCAAGTCTTTAAAACGTCAAGTTAATATCTCCCATGAAACTAACGTTTAATGGGTTTTGAACCTCATAGTAATAAAGTGTAACTTTGGAAACATCTGACTGAAACAATACATATAATCTAATGTTAACATTTCCCGTTAACTACTAAACTAACCTAACTGAAATAAATACAATAGACTGTAAACATTACAAATACCCTAACACTAACCTAAAAATATAGATACAATAATTTGTTACAACCATAGTTCGAACCCTGACCTGAATCCAAAAGCTAAAGGTTAAAGTCAAGTTTCCCTTTAAAATCCACCGGGATTTGACCCAAGACCTAAGTGTTACTATGTTTAAAGTCAAAGTATTAATATTCTTGTTAAGAAACGAACTTGCCAAATTTCTCCAAGAGTTAAACCCTGACCTCAATTTAACCATATTTATGGTTCGAGAACAATCTCCCTAGCTAACACTTATTCTGGTAAACTTCACCGAGCTTCGCACCCTGACTTGTAATAAGTACAGTTCACGGTCGAAGATTACTTTCCCTAATTTACATTAAACAAACTAAATTCCTCCAGGATTCGAACCTCAACCTAACATACTCGAAGTCCATGGTCGGCGATTAATTCCTGTCATTAAGTATAGCTTACATTTTATAAGACGGTCCTAGGGGCCTACTATCTGCCCAAGTTATGCTAATTCCTAATCGGCATCAAAGAGTAAAGATTACGTTGAAACACAAGCTTATATTCGATTTTGCCCAGCGGGGAAAATCAGGAAGGAGAGAGTTACATCACAATGTCGTCATAGACGTCCAATCATAAGGCGCTACACAATTATAACACAGTCCACACTCGCATAGCAACGGGCGGTGGGGGGGTAGCAACGGACGTCTGGCTCACTGATACGGTTATTTTGAACTGCACTCTCACGCATGCGCGAGTTGGACGAGTGTCCTAGTTCAGAGAAGGGGTGAGGATATCGGACTTTCACTTCACAGTTTTCTTGCAGCACGTACACAAAAGTCTTTCTGTTGCGCAATAGTTGATCTTCAATGAAACTTCGCCTTTTCTGTCAAAAGGGTAAGTTGAAAACAGTTGTTGGTGACGGGCCAGTCTGTAGCTACGGTACACAACCCTTGTCAACTATGGGTAACCCTTGTCAATTATGGGCAGCCCTAGTCTACTCTGGGCAGCCTTTGTCAATTATGGGCAACCCTTGTCAATTATGGGAAACTCATGTCAACTCCAGGCAACCCTTGTCAAAAATGGTCACCCCTTGTCAACTCGGTTCATCCTTTGTCACATATGGTCACTCACCATCAAAGCTGGGCAACCCTTGTCTACGACACCAGTACGATATGGCTTCAGTCTAAGTGTTCATTTTAATAACCTTATCCGGCAGCAAGAAGAGTTACTAGACCTACTTACACATATTCATACGTCAAGTCATGTGATCTGCATCACCTTTTATATAAATTAGCCTATGTAATACCTATAATAATTTAGTAAAATATTATCAATGTTGACAGCAATAAGATATGTTTAAAATTGACAGCTGCAGATCACATAACTTGACGTATGAATACGTGAAATTATATAAGTATGGAAACTTTTTTATCTTGTTATGAAAATAGAACTGTATTAAGTCTTTAGATCACATTTATAGAGAACCACATATCACTTTTACCCCAATTCTTTCGCACAATCATGATTACTACATTCTCTGCTTCGCCGGTAATCGAAAAGTATTTAATAAAACGTCACTTGAAACAAACAAAACGTCTCATCGATAATGCCCAGCAACCCAAGGACCTTTTCTGGAAATAAACTGTGACTATACTAATCGAGGTTTTATCAAGAGAGGAAACTTGTTTTATTATAATCGCAACAAAGTCAATTCTAACCAACTTAGCGAACCAAATAACGACTTCAATGTTTCCCGAACCGACCCCATGGTGTAGTTGCCAGTGCACCTGGCTAAGGTGTCCCGGGTTCGAGGCCCAGCTGATACAGTGGTTATTTTTCCCTCAAGGGGAATGATGCAAACTGTTACTACGGTTTGGTTAGTTAGGATTGAGTTAGGTTAAGACTCACACCGGCTCCACTACTTTATAATAACTATCATCACATTGGGTGACCTGGTGGTCTAGGGGTAAGGTGTCGGACTTCTGTTCTGGGGGTCTGGGGTTCAATACGAAAGATGGTGACCTGGCGGTCTTGAGGTGTCAGACTTCTGTGCTGGGGGTCTGGGGTTCAATCCTCGGTCCCTATACAAATTTATCTGATTTCCAAACCCTTCCTTCACCTTTGACAAGACGTGTCTTATTCAAAACTTGTGAATGTGGGGAATTCCAGGCCTCCGCCGTGGTTCGGAACCCACGTTAAACTGTAGGTCCTCCATTTCATCTCGAAATCACCCTACCATTACATATTAGCGTAAGGGCGTAAATCAGTTCTGTAAGATTACTTCAAAGTCCTTTTCTGAATTTTATTATTATTATTATTATTATTATTATTATTATTAGCACCACGTCTTACTACCCGTTCGGGTTATACACACTTACACTAATGTGTAATGGTAGGGTAATTGTGAGCTGAAATGGAGGACCTACAGTTTAACGTGGGATCCGAACCACGGTGGAGGCCTGGCATTCCACACATTCACAAGTTGTGATTAATACACGTCTTGTCAGAGGTGAAGGAAGGGTTTGGTAATCAGATAGATCTGTGCCGGGACCGAGGATTGAACCCCGGAACCTCAGCACAGAAGTCTGACACCTTACCCCTAGACCACCAGGTCACTAGGGTTTTATTACTTACCCCTTTTTCTAACCTTCAAAACTTTACCTATGCTTATCAGATTTCTGAACCAAGAAAAGAGTCTAAGGCTTGATTCACACGTTTGCTGAAAATATAGAATGGAATCTCCTTTTGTGGCTCAGTAATTCACACGATAACATAATTGTATATTAACCAATAATGCTTTGAAATATATTCTTTTATTCGAGGTATTTAACGTACACTTTCTGGATCAACTTATTATTTCAGCACACGAGAATTTCAATGAGCAAGAGGGAAAGGGCGTACCAATTTTGTCGGGAAAGTTATTTTCACACATACCCTCCAGGTTTCTTTTCACATGCCACAATCAACATGGGACTGACAGCTTTACTCCCCCTCCGAAGAAAGTTGTGCTACGGATTTATATCCGTCTATCCCAGCTGGGTTTGAAACCCAAGTAACTTAAATTAATTTACTATCAAAATAGTTTATTTTTGGGTGAATAAACACTTCCTTATGATCAATTTAAAAATTTGAGTTTTCAAATTAAAGTGCTGTGAAGTAAACAAAAAATCAAAACAACACAAACGCTTTCAATGTAATGAATTATCTCAAGGTCTCATTATAAGAGAAAATGCATCTGTCTGCTAGTATTTCGCTCTGTAGGCTCATGGGCGCTGATCAAATCGGTTGGTCGGTTGGTTGTGATACTTTATTGAGTCTCACACACGCAGATGTCATGCAGAACCGATAAAACTGAAACGATTTCAAATCACGCCTGGCGGACAACACTGACGGTGCTTGTTATATACCTCATCACGTGATTTAATTTCTGATCCCATCTTGTTTTTCGTCAAACGTGTGAATAAAAAGTTAATCTCATACTAAACGAACTTAAAGGAACTGAATAAAACTTTCCCCACTCACCTGATAATCACCATTGGCAAGCAAAGGTTCGACAGGACGGAAATTATGTACATGGACGTCAATGAGATGGTCCCCAGACCCTGGCCGGCGTTCATCGAGCTCTGAAGATCCACCGTTCCATCGAACGCCGTACTCAGGATCATAAACGCTATACCTAGAGACACGACGTTGAGCACCACCCAAAGCTTGTCTCCCTTCAGACGATGGATAGCCTCCGGTCCTGCGCTGCATATGGAGCCACTTTCCGATGGGCTCTCCTTCCTTTTCCTGCACAGGATGTTCAGATCCGAGGCGGACTCGAGGCGGTCCGATGTCAGTCTGTTCTTGTCGGTGCGGTGCTTGGTCATACCCTCCTTGAGGTTCTTCACGGCCTCGAACAATGTGCTGGGCGTTAACGAGATGTAATTATCGAGGTTCTTACTGCTCAACTCATGAAACGTGTTTGCGTCTTGTTTGGATGTGTCCGCGTCGGCGTCTTCCTCCCGCGTTTGAGTATATACGTCCACCTTTTTTGAGGCTTTGCTATAACTTTCTCCAGAGGTCAAGGGCAAAGATGAATCTACATACTGTTTTTCCAGAGACACATTATTTATATTGATGGTGAGACACCCATCGGAGTGGCTTCGCATGTGCATGGCGAGGGGTCGAACCACAAGGCCACTGAGATCACCCGAAGATGGCGTCCACTCTTGACGTTTCGTCACATGATCTTCAGGGAGACCTAAATCACTATCACTGGTTGCGATATTTTCAGAAATATTAAATTCGTTGAAAATATTTATAGTGAATATGTTACCATCTTCTTGTTTTATTTCTGTCGGCGATCCAATGGGTCCTTTTGATCGCTTTACTAAATCCTTTCTAATAGGGAGAATTAGTTTCTCACTAAAGTACTCGAAATTTTCCATTTTATTTTTGCTCTCGGTGACGGTCCACTGACAAGAACGATTAGTTATGAGTGAACATTTATCAAACCACTTGTATTTACCTCTTCCAAATGTTAACGAGTAACTTATCCATTCGTCTAAAACTTCATAATTACCCTCCAGAACCATTGCAGAAACTATTTAGGTCCTCTTCTGGCTCCATGAATTATATTAAGTTGGGTTTCCTGTAAAATAAAATCCATACTAAACTATTGTTTTGAATTAATAGGTTGCTCATATAGTTTTGATAAAATAAGTTGTGTGTTTAGTTTAGATTATATATGGCGGTAAATTGATTTACACTAATATAAACATTTGATGTAACTATTCTAACGATGGCTGATCGTTAAATTAAAGCTAAATTTAACATCCATCTTTGGCAAATTCTAGTAACTTGTTAAAATTTGTATAGAAATAATAAAGGATAATGTTAATAGTTGTGTAGAAAAGTGTATGACTAAATAACAACAAAATAGATTAAATTTGAAACGACAAATTACAACGCATGATAAATTTAATAATTTATTTTGCTATTGTTTATTTTTATATTAACTGAAACGTTCAGGAAAAGATCTTATTACCGTTTTTTATTGACAAATTTATGACAAACTAGACATAACTATCACCTAGAAGATTCCGTATGTAATAAAATCAAATATAAATAAAAATTATCAAAGGATAGAAAAACTGAAACTAAAACATATTCTATAACACACTATCAATCCATTCGTATATAATTTAGCTAATATTTTACCAAGAAATGAAAAATAGCAATGTTTTAGTTTTGGCCTTGCTAATTCTCCCAAACATATAAATATATTAATATTTTTAAATATTTTCCACGTAACATGAATTACCCGCCTAGGTGGCGTAGTTGGCTAACGCGCTAGACTGCCGAGGACGGGGAGATCAAGGTTCGAATCTCGGTCGGGTGAACTGTGGGGGGGGGGTTCCTAAATGGTTTCTCACTCTCCCTCCACGCAAATTCGGGTTCACTTCCTCTAATTCAACCTTCCCAATTCCTAATCCATTAGCTTAATTAGTACTTAAAGCGTATAACCTGAACGGGTAGTAAGACGCGGTTCTAAATAATAATAAATAATAATATGATTAATCTAATATATTCTTAGTTTAAGTACCTTTCAAACTAACTTTAAAACTCTACTAAATCACTGATCCACTTGTCTTACGAAAGTTCCACTTGCACTTATTCAATCCCTTTGTTGCCAACATTCAACGTCAACTACTTACCTAGAGTATATTCTAAAATACACACATTATTTCTGCTATCGGCTAAAGAGAACCCCCATTATTCAACG
This sequence comes from Timema californicum, assembly GCA_902141385.1. NCBI lineage: Eukaryota > Metazoa > Arthropoda > Insecta > Phasmatodea > Timematidae > Timema > Timema californicum. The sequence goes on along the minus strand of CABFOW010000722.1, from coordinate 39,070 downwards.
ACCTTGAAACTAATTATTTACGTCATATGACCATAAGAACCTGCTTTGGTTATCAACTTCATGGAAAGCACGAATGAGAAGCTAGACATGGCTCAAGTATGTCCATTGTAACTTTGCAACGTTTCCAAAACGCTTGTTTTCTCTTCTTAATTTTGTTATTTACTTATGTTGGATATGTGACGTTAGCTTTATATTATTATTATTATTATTATTAGCACCGCGTCTTGCTACCCGTTCGGGTTATACGCACTTACGCTAATGTATAATGGTAGGGTGATTGTGAGATGAAATGAAGGACCTACAGTTTAACGTGGAATCCGAACCACGGGGGAGGTCTGGCATTCCTCACATTCACAAGATGTCTTGTCAGAGGGTAAGGAAGGGTTTGGTAAACAGATAAATCTTTGCCGGGACCGAGGATTGAACCACGGCCGCCAGCATAGAAGTCTGACACCTTACCCCTAGACCACCAGGTCACCGTTAGCTTTATAAACACATCGTTATATATATATATATATATATATATATATCATATGTCATGTAAGCATATATATATCATATGTCATGTAAGCCTATATATATATATATATACCATATGTCATGTAAGCCTATATATATATATGCTTACATGACTTACAAACTAGCTTAACCTAAGATATTATACGAGTTGTAACATTAAGCTATTTAGACATGATTTTTTTAGCACCACGTCTTACTAACCGTTCGGGTTATACGCTTATGTACTAATTACGTTAATGGCTTTAGTGATTAGTAAAGTTATATTTAAATGAAGTGTACCCACATTTGGTTGGATGGAGAGTGGAAACCCGTTTTGGAAAACCATCCTCAGGGCACCCAAACCATATAATAACCTAGATCTCCCTCGTCATCGGCAGTCTAGTCCACTTGGATATTAGCGCCTTAGACCATGTGGTCACAGAAGCGAGTCTTAGGGGTATTAGCACCCAGTATTGTGCATATAATAAAATTCTAATCTTCCTGATCACTCTAAGACAAAGTGACTTCGTACAGGTAAGGGTTCAAAGCTTCAAAGTATTAAAGATATGAATAATAGGGTGCAACCAGGCACAAATACTAGACCAGGGATGGGGAACATTTGGCCTTTGGGCCACATACAGCCTTTTGAGGTGTCTGGTGCAACCTTTTTGGAGATATTATTTAATAAATTATGCCTCTTCATCGTTTAGAAACCATACATTCTATAAATTCGTATATTTTAATTGATTAAAACTAAAAATCATTATTTTTAAAGGATGATTTAAAAAAAATTACCGCTTTTATATATGTAGTCTAGTTATCTATGATTTCTGCACTATCATATTTCGGAAAAATTTACTGTAGATGCGAACTTATGAGGTATGGTATCCGTAAAGTGACACCTGGCCTTCCAATGCCAAAATGTTCCCCTTCCCCACCCCCTTCCCCCCAGTCTCACGTACTAGAACATTTCAAGTATATTGAAGTGGAGGAAGGAATAGTTATCTGAAAGGCCTTTTTCCTTACCAGAAGTCTACTATACAGTAGGATTTTGTTAGGAAAATAACCTTTCAAACAGTAATTCCTACCAAAAACACAGTGAACTTACCATCTGTTATCTAACCAGGCTTCTTTATAACTTTATACCACTCGGCCACGGATACCATTCGACTGAGAACTCAAAGTGATATCGTGACGTTCAATAAAGTGCTCATCTACAATGTCACTCTTTTTTTGTATCACTGCGTCTTATTACCTACTCAGAGTTCACGCATATTAATTACGCTATTGGTGTAGTATGAGTAAGGGGACATTTTAAAGATAAACTACCTGTATTTGCGTGGTAGGAGAGTGGGAAAACATTTAGAAAAAAGCCACCCTCAGTAAAATTGATCGAGATTCAAACCCCGATCTCCCTGTCTTCAGCAGGTCAGTCTATCATTGAGTGACGCTTTAGACCAGGGATGGCATATCAATGGCACGCGAGTCACTAAATGGCACGCGAACATGATTTGGATGGCACGCTGAAGTGTAAAAAAATTTACTTTGAATATTTTTATTTCCAATATATATATTTTTAAGTCAATAGACTAATATTTTGAAAGCCATGTCATTCAATGTCATGTCACAATGAGCTCTGTGAAATCAACGGTTAGAAATCATATTAGCTCCTAGGCTACTTAAGGCGATTGGCCCTTTCCATTTGACGGGGAAATGCAAAGCCATGGGGAAAAACGGCTATCTTCAAGAATTTTTATTGTTCTGCCAGTTTCTTTTCGGAAACAGTTTGTTCAAGAATAGAAGCATGTTGATTAAGTTATACTTTTTATACACACACCTCCTCTAAAACTTTAACAGTGAACAAATATCAATCATTTTGACATTTTTCAATAGAAAACTGCCGGCTTCATAACAAAAAATAAGAAAATGTAACATCTAATAAACATTGATAAATTATCTTAGAAAGGGTGTTGAAAATATTGACATGAAAATTTCACTCGTTCTCGAGAAAACTGATATTTCCAAACGTATGACCTGTCCGGTAGCTAGCGCCATCTACGGTTTCCCTGATCCATTTGTTCTTGTTGGCGTGGAAGGATACTTTGGTCGGTTGTGAAGCCACACCACGCCGTTCACCCTCCTGCACTCGACAGAGCCAAGGGCCTTGTGTCCTGTGGGGGACAAGTTATGAACCGCTTCGGTGTCTGCATGCTCTAACGCGCTACTCTCCTAGTAGACTAGACTGCTTTTGACGGGGAGATGGAGGCTCGAATCTCATTCGGGTGTACTGAGGGTGGTTTTCCCAAAACTGTTTTCCACTCTTCTTTTAAGGAAATGCGGGTATACTTCCTCTAAATATAACCTTCCTAATCCCTAAAAACCATTAGCGTAATTAGTACAAAAGCATACATATAACCCAAACGGTTAGTAAGATGGGGCGCTAGAAAAAACACGTTATGAACCGAACATAAATATCTTGGCTAGCAAAATATAACGTGTTTCAAATTAATATGAAAAAATATTATGTAAGTTTTTGATTTTTAATTATAGGCTATATAAATGTATTGTCTTTTTTTCAGTGAAGGTGTTACTGACAATGTTTTTAGAGTTATTGAAATTAATACCGTCTAAGACACTCACTTTAATAATGTAATGAATTTTTATTCTTTGACGTCTAGGAATTATTAAAATATTTCCAATTGTATATACTTTCAATTTAAAACTGACACTTGTCCATGGGAATCGAATCCTGTGCCTTTTCAGATTTCCAGGTGTCGGTTTTCAATTTAAAGAGTATGATATTTAGATGCAGATATAATTGTAACTAACAAATATAATATCGTAATTATTTAATCTACCATTTACAATTTGATTTGTGTTATATTTCTCCCGTTTCATAATATTTAACAAGTTTTGATTTTAGAATACTCATTAAAAAATGTTAATAAAATATGGTGCACTAGGCTAGCTCTAAATTCAGCTAGTCCTTAAATTTCAAACTGGCCGGAAAAGTGTCGCCATCCCTGCCTAAACCATGCGGCCAGTGAAGAAGGTGACCTCAACCTTACTGTGACTGTGGTATAGCTTAGCCCCGGACATTTATTATAGGATTGGTGAAATTCAATAATGTATTTAATGCTAGAGTGGGCTAAGGGGGTGATGTGTTATTAATTAGCATTAGCCTTTAAACAATTATGAATATTCAGTAGGTCTTGGAATCATTTTTAACATTTGTTTTTTATTTTTGTTCCATTAAAACTCTCTGGATTACCAAACTTTTATTCTAAAAAAAAAGTTTGTGACAGTCAGTAAAATTTTCATTTTAATTTAAAATTTAAGAGAGTATTCATTGAACTTTTAATAATTTACCAGTAAAACTTTAATAAAACAAAAAAAAACTTCAGTTTTCTCTTGATTTGGGAGTGAAAGCAACTTGAGTTAAGGGCAATGTTTTTGTAGTTTTTGTATCAAAACTTTTTTTCCCCAAAACAAAACAAGTTTTGCTCCAATAGAAGCATAGAGTTTAATTTTCTTCACACAGTGATATCAACAATTGTTGAATATCTGTCATGAGCATAGCGGCAATAGATGAGAAACTTTTTAAATGAAGAATTTTTTTTTAATTAAATTCCAGAACACCCTTGACAGATATTCAACAACTGTTGAGGTCCCCATGTGAAGAAATATAAACTTTATGTTTTTATTGGAAAAGAACAAAGAACAAAGAACTGCAAAATCACTTACCTTTTCTTGCATCCCCTACATTTCCACCGCAATCTAAGATTAATAACTTACTTGTAAGTACTTGCGTGTGCTGGTTCGTCAGCTCCAAGGTACAACATTATCTTCACAATAAACACTAGATTTATTTCAAGCACTAACCACGACGAAAAAAAAATCACATTAAAACCAATATCAGGACCTTTAAAATCAAAACAAAACACTAGGTTGTAAAAAGACTTCTTAGCTCATTAATACTTTCAAAAGAATCGGGTGACAATAAAAGGTAAGTAATAATTAAGTCATTGTATTTAGAACAAAAAGCGTCTAAGTCAACTTTCTTCCTTGTCCAAATCACAAGTTTTTATAGCTTGATTTCTCTTACGTATGGATATTTCAAGCACGTTAGAAAAGGCAGACATATATTTTTTTGCCGCCAACATTAATAACATTTTAACATAATATTAGTGTCAATTTATAGGTATATGTAATATCTATCCAAAGTGAGAGATGCATATCACATGACTTAGCTTATGAATACGTTCAAGTAGATATTTTAAGGTGGCAGATATGTCTTTTTATAAGTAAAACCCAGTGTAAATTCAAACATTTCGTGAGTTTTGTGTAAATAAACAGCTCAATACTTTTTTTTTGTAGGTATGTCAAAACACTTTTTATGACATCAGGAACACTCCGTTTATCTTGAAAGTAGTCTTTCCTTGACTGATTACACTGTGACTCTATCTTATAAGCTACTCCATAGTGGAAACGTGCAAGATGAGCTCACTGCTACCTTTCAGAGTAAAGTTTACTTTACCTGATGTCATACTAGTGTCCATACATTCACCAATTAAAGTAAATTATATCTATAGTAACCCGCCTCGGTGGCGTAGTAGGCAAACGCGCTTGTCGTGTTGAGCTGCTCTACTGCTAAGGACGGGGAGATCGAGGTTCGAATCTCGGTCGGGTGAACTAAGGGTGGTTTTTCCTAAATGGTTTTCCACTCTCCCTCCACGCAAATGCGGGTTCACTTCCTTTAATTCAGCCTTCCCAATTCCTAATCCATTAGAGTAATTAGTACTTAAAGCGTATGACCCGAACGGGTAGTAAGACGTGGTGCTAAATATTATTATTATTATTATTATTATTATTATTATATCTATAGTAGGATTCTGCCAAGGGGACCGCCTCGGTAAACTAGACATTGCCTCGCAGGCGTTCAGCTCTAACGCAATATTTAATTCTACGGTGCGTTATTTCAAAATATAATTCACGCCAGAATAAAGTCGAAAGATTCCAACAGGGCTATTCTTCCTTAACAACCTTATAGTTAGGGTTTTATTAATAGTGGCCTGACGGTCTAGGGGTAAGGTGCCAGACTTCTGTGCTGGTGGCCGGGGTTCAATCCTCGTTCCCGGCACAGATTTATCTGATTACCAAACCCTTCCTTCACCTCTGACAAGACATCTTGTGAATGTGGGGAATACCAGGCCTCCACCGTGGTTCAGATTCCACGTTAAACTGTAGGTCCTCCATTTCATCTCACAATCACCCTACCATTACACATTAGCGTAAGTGCATATAGCCCGAACGGGTAGTAAGACGGGGTGCTAATAATAATAATAATTTTATTAATAGAAAACATATGTGTAAAACTGTTACATTAGCTCTTTAACAACATTTTAAGCTTATTCGAGGAGCTATGAGGCTAGACTTGATGAAAAAAGGACTCTTAGATTTTGCTCTTCCTCTAACAAATACAGTAATAATAATAATATTAAGCACCACGTCTTACTACCCGTTCGGGTTATACGCTTATCACAAATACAGTAATTATTTGATAGACTCACAACAGAAAATTGTAAGATATTTGAGAACTGGCAGCGAACCAGATAAGAAGTTTCGTAGTTTTCTTTCCCCTCTTTCTTAATGACAGACAAAGGATGGTTGTAGGCGAAGGGCGAAAGGTAGTACAAGCTTAGACAGAATAGAGACGTAGTTCAAGGAAACTATACAGATCCTCGTAATTTAAGCCGCGTGGCCTGACAACGATCGGGAAGGCCACCTTAATCAGGACCTTTAAAAGAATATTATATTGCGGTCAACAGTGAATACATTTTACTATATTATTGGTGTTATTGTATGGGTGTAGATAACATTTATAAAAATTGACAGATGAAGATCACCGGACTTGACGTATTAATCTATTATAGTAGTTCTAGTAACTTCTATAATTATCAAATAGGTTCCTTTCTACATAAATCCTACTATAGATAAGAGTAATATTAAAACTAGAGTATACGTTCCCCACTATTCATATAATCCGGTTGAAATTATTTTTAGAAATATAATTACACTTAATATTTTATTAATACTTTAACCTTTACACTCTGTTACAACGAAGTGATCCATTCCTTGGTGAGTAAAACAATGGCGGACATAAGAAGAGCACTAGAATAGAATAGCTGACAAAACTCTCTCCGCGATGATTGATTTTAATTAGTCGAAACATGAATGGCCTAATAAAATCAAATAATCGTAATAAAGCTACCATTCAATCGCAATAAAAAAAAAACATAGAATGAACGTAACCTTTGGAAATCATGGTTTGAGACTGCAGCCGAATCAATATCAAATGTAGGTCCGATACCTCGGCTCAGTGGTTAGCATGTCTGGCTACTGAGATAATGGTCCGGGGTTTAATTCCTGATAAGGGCGAAAAATTAATCGTTAATAAAATAAGGGTTTACAATTCCACAGTGATGAATCGACGTCTGAAAGGATTACTGTTGTGTCTGTTCCAAATTTAGGATAGTTTATAGGCCTAATTAGTAGGTTCATAAGTGAGAGTTAAAAACCTTTATTAATAATAATGTATGTATAGTACTCATTCCGAAAGTTGGTTGGACCCTCAACAGTTACGTCGTCAACTGTAAAGTCTGAAGAGGCGTACTAGGGAAATAAGGAGTGAGGTAGTTTCCTGTTGCTTTCCTCATTGAACCAAAAGGTTATATTGTACATCAGTCTGCCAAGTCCACAAACTGACCCAACAAGGGACACCTTCACTCCATTCATCACAAGGACTGACTATAATGAATGTTATCACTAGTATCGTCCATAAAATGCTACCACTTTAATATTTGTCAGAGCCATAAGTGAGAGTGAGACAGATCAATGAAAGTAACATCTTGCTCTAACCTGTACCAGAGCTTATAGTGAATTGTAAACACTATATCTGACCAGATATGGAGCTGGGTTATTTAATAACAAACAAAGGAACAGGAATATTTTTGTTGTTTAATAAAGGTATTCCGTGCATATAATAATTACTCTTGTGGAAAAGGGATACAAAACGTAAAATTGTAAAGAAAATGTACCCACATTCACGTTGAGGGAGAGTGGGAAATCAATTAGGTACAGCCCCTCTCAGTAGGCGTATAAACACTCGACGTTGATTTGAACCCTGATTACGCCAGTAGTCCAGTTTAACATGAAAGTGACGCGTTAGAGAATACAATTACCGAGTAGTGTAGGGGGTATTATTGAATCCTTGGGTGCAATAGACTAAAGGGTGTTTCGTTCTATCCACCATGTTGTCCCCTAGTCCTCCTTCCAGTGAAGGTATTTCCAGATATAAATAATTGACAGTCTCCCGTCTTCCATTACTCTCATAGTGGAACTCACTATCGCCCCTGAATACCAAACCTTTTGGGGACTATGGGGTTGTGCGAGCAGGGGCCAGATTAAGATTTTATATGCCTCTGAATTACAGGTACTTTCTAAAGAGGAGAGGGAGGGAACCTTTCAGTGAAAAATTAAGTTTATTTTTACAAGGCTAGTAACAATTTAAAATTAACAAATCTTAATTTACGTAATTTCTTGGAAACAAATTTCTCCAAAGCAGCAATAAATGGTAAATTCTTGAAAACATCGTTTTCAATTACTATGAGAGCAGGCCTGTTTACGCTTTCTTATAAAATATGTATGACATCACAAACCGTCATAAAAATATACCGGATTTATTTCGGTGCCATTCATCAAACATAAATAAAAGTTCATATAAATATGGGTGTAAAAACGCTTGGTTTCTGAGGTAGGAATGTTATTGTTCAATTAATAAACAATACACTAGAAGAAGTAATGCAACCAAACAAGACAAGCTTAACAGAAACAAACAAAAACACAAGACGTAGAATTTTGTTAACAAAAACTTGTCAAAATGGTGTCCTCCGACTTTGATGAAACCTTTGAGACTGCGTTTTACGCTTTGTCTCTTTGTTGCTAACATCCATTTGCGATGATAAGCTCTCTTAAAACCTAAACATCAGACACAGGAGTTGCGTCAACAATGGACTTTTAATGTCCCAGAGATAAAAATTCATTGAGTCCAAATCTGGTGATCAAGCAGAACATTCAATGAATCCTCCATGACCAATCCATTTTAGAGGAAAACCTTTAATAACTTTAAAACAAAGCGTTTATAGACCTTTGGTTGTATAAAATGTTCCTAATGTTTGGTCGATGGGAATACGCCCCAAGAATATTTGACGCCAATTAATATACACCCTGCATATATGTATACAGACAGTACAATGTTTCTTTGTTCAGTACAAATATATAATTAATATTGATGTTTGATGTTCTGTCTTATGACAGGTCCATTCCTTTTGTCAGTGAACTCTTAGACCGCCAATGTGCCTTATCCTCTGCCTCTTACTACAGATCCTAGAATGTTCTTCTTTCCTTCAAGTCATCCGATATTTGAATCCTCTTCCTTCCTAAGTTCCTCTTACCTTCAACCTTTCTTTCTATGACGTGCAGAAGACAATTCTTTATAAGGATGTGTATGATCCAGTTTGCTTTGTACTGAAGAATCACATCCAATATGGTTATTTTCTCACCCACTCTTCTTAGGACCTCTTCATTTGTCTGTCTGTCTGTCCACCAGATCTTCTCAAGTCTTCTCCAGCACCACATTTCAAAGCTCTCCAAGTGTTTGTTTTCCATCTTTTTAAGAGTTCATATATAGAGAGAGATCAATATATTTTTTTTAAACTATAGGCCTACCTATAGAGTCAGCATTAAATAACTTTTTACTTAATCTCTATAGGCCCCTGGGCTGTAGCCCATAAAAACCCATGTCTTAATCCGGCCCTGCGAACTATATCAAGGCAGCCTTTCACCAATCGAGTGCTATTACCGACTAAATCATCGACCATGACTGATCAATTTCCTCCGTTGATGTGAGTCACTTTACTGTGTAGGTTTCTGATGACACGTTTTAAAATAGTCGCAGTTCACTAATGATCAAACCATCTCTGTTGTGACGACAGAATCTATTGATTTAATAATTAACAAAGTTTCAAATCTACGTCACATAACAATAGCCATAGTTAAACTCATACCAGGAAACCGTTGAAGATGTACAGCCCAATTTTTTAATAGAAATAATCTTATCTAACAATTCCCAGATCTATTTTTACGTATTCATGAGTCAAGTCATGAGATTTGCAGGTGTGACTTTTGATTTACAAAAATCAATACCATTAGATTAACACTGACAATGTAATTAAATATTATCAATGTTGACAGAAAAAAAAAGTTTGTGTTTTTCTCTAAAAGATTATTCCTACAAAAATCCTACTATACATAAGATTTGGTATACATAGTCACACTTCCACTGAAAGAAACTTTTAGGAGACATAAGAAAAACGAATGTTGATCTGCCAATGTGAGAACAAAAAAAGTTCTTAAATTAGTTTTTTTATCTAATTTTTTTATCTCTGCCAATATTGACATATGCCGTAAATTTGTCAAAACTGGAAATATAGGTCAAAATATGTAGGCCTCTAACTTAAAACCACACGGATTGACGTATTATAAGAAGAAAGTATATTTAGTAACCTTTCTAAAGATCTAATAGTGTTCTTCCTAAGGCAATTCGACTATATATTGTACCAGTATTGTCTGACACTTAAATGTATCAAGTTACAACGTAAAGGACTAGTTGTCATAAATAAGGAAACCCAACATACTTTATTATTATTATTGTCGTATTTTTAAAAACATTTGATTACACTTTGTCACTATGTGTTTATTTTTGAATTTTATAGTTGATCTAATTTCAAATTTCAACACACATATCATATGTGTGCAGCATTGATGTTATACTTAATTTGATTACTTATTGTGTCACATTTCAACAAACTAGGTATGAGTATTTTTTATCATTAATACAATAATTAAAAGTTGCGGAAATCTCAATATTTGCATTTCAAGAGAAATATTACCAAATTTTATTTTTAAAATAAATATTGGCTAACAAATATTGCACTTGGAACAGCATTAAAATATTTGTGATCATCAATTTCATGAGTTTTTTTCTTATAGTGTACTTGTTTTATGTAAGAGATGAAGAGATGACTGCCGCACAAATATACACATTCTTGATTATAGCGTATGAACTCTGGCATGTCTTTCCTCGGCATTTCACCAGAATATGCCTCCCAAGGATTCTTCTCTTGATAGCCCGTCTAACTCTACGGATAACATCTAGTTTAGGTAGGTATGCAGCTTGAACCATACGTCTTAAGAGGCCGTCTAACTCAACAGATAATACCTAACTTAGGCAGGTAATACAGCTCAAAGAGACGTCTCAAGAGTCCGTCTAACTCCATGGATAATACCTAACTTAGGCAGGTATACAGCTCATACCAGACGTCTTAAGAGTCCGTCAAACTCAACAGATAACACCTAACTTAGGTAGGTAATACAGCTCAAACCAAACGTCTTATGAGTCCGTCTAACTCCACTGATAACACCAAACTTAGGTAGGTAATACAGCTAGAACCACACGTCTTAAGAGGCCGTCTAACTCCACTGATAACACCTAACTTAGGTAGGTAATACAGCTCAAACCAAACGTCTTATGAGTCCGTCTAACTCCACTGATAACACCAAACATAGGTAGGTAATACAGCTAGAACCACACGTCTTAAGAGTCCGTCTAACTCCACTGATAACACCAAACTTAGGTAGGTAATACAGCTCTAACCACACGTCTTAAGAGTCCGTCTAACTACACTGATAACACCAAACTTAGGTAGGTAATACAGCTCGAACCACACGTCTTAAGAGTCCATTTAACTCCACTGATAACACCAAACTTAGGTAGGTAATACAGCTAGAACCACACGTCTTAAGAGTCCGTCTAACTCCACTGATAACACCAAACTTAGGTAGGTAATACAGCTCAAACCAAACGTCTTATGAGTCCGTATAACTCCACTGATAACACCAAACTTAGGTAGGTAATACAGCTAGAACCACACGTCTTAAGAGTCAATTTAACTCCACTGATAACACCAAACTTAGGTAGGTAATACAGCTAGAACCACACGTCTTAAGAGTCCATTTAACTCCACTGATAACACCAAACTTAGGTAATTAATATAGCTTAAGCCAGACGTCTTAATAATAATTACATTATGATTTAGTACACAAAGTTATTTTTTATGTTTTATTATTATTATTCATTACAAAGTAGTGTAAATTGTAAAAACATTGTTCTATATTATTGTCTTGTTCCCAAAATATGAATAATTGTTCTCCTTGTGTCATTTTACATAGTGTGCCTTTCTACATCCATTACCCCTTAGTCTCTTGAGAGTAGGACACAGGTAAGAAAGGGGTATTTTGAGAGTCAATTTCCATACTTTGATTTTAGAGTCGCTAACTTAAGTCCAAGGGTCGAGCTTTTAAGGGTTTTGCTAGTATTATTGCTTACCGACTGACTAACAGGGCAAATATTAATGGGAGAATAGCGGTGTTCAATAGCAGTGGCAGCTATGGAGAGAGATTTGGGGGAATTGTTTATAAATGGGATATTATTATGTTTATATTTATGTATATGTTAGGGGTGTCTTTTAATCCACGTGATCTCGTAATACCTTCGCCTTCATGGTAGTATTTCTAATCTATACTTCTATAAGTAGATCATAAAATCAATATTGACAACCAAGATCGTCTCGGGCACTGTGATAAACCTTCTTACAGGCAGAGACTCTTACTATCAAATGTTTGAACCTTTAATATAACTATTTGACGATGTGGTTAGTATTGTTCAGGTGTGACAAAGCTTAGAAATAATTCCAAATCACTTGTATCTGACCTTTCTTAGAACAAGATGAACAATTAAAATAATCTATTTGCTATCAAATAGATTTAATTGTAGAGAGATTAATTTTTGGAGCCAGCGTTTGGGAAAAAATTGCCAATTTTGATAACTTATAATGTCTCATTTAATCAAATGTATTGTTAATAATGTTTATTGTTTGGTTGATATAATCTATGCTCATAAAATAGATTTGCGATTAAAAATATTTAAATAATAAAATAAGTTATTTTCACCGCTGTTAAAGTCCTTATGGTTACTTAAAATTGGTGCTAAAATTAATTTTACATATTGAGACTTTATCTAATGAACCATAGGAGCCTTGATGATGTAGTTCTAAATATTGCCACTAGGGCATCCACCAGGTTTACTGGTTGTCGCTAGAGAGGTCTCTTCTAAATAGTACTAAACCAAGATAATAGGTAGAGCTGTGTTTCTTGGAAGCCTTCTATGGCTGTTGGCAGTCAAGGATGCCGAGATGATCGGGTTTAGAATGCATTTTATTCTCATCGCAACTCAATGGCCGTTCGGCTGTAAACATTTATGAACTACTAAGCTATACCCTGATTTTGGTTGGAAGAACAGTAGAGAAATCAAAACATATTTTTTTTGCAGCCAACATTGATAATATTTTCTTATATTATTTGTGTTATTTGATTTGCTCTGAACAGACTAAACATGAATCCTGGTTCAAATTCCCATACTTGCACTCTTGCCCATTTTTGGAACTTCGGGATCTTCAATGGGGGTAGAAAGACAAATAATTAGTTTACTATCTGAGTTTATTTTATTTGGTAGCTATGTCTACACACATTGACTGTGCAATTTTCTCGATATCTAATTTAGTCCTATTAAACAAACAGGTGTTTTAAAATCCATTCTTTTTAAATAGTTAAACAATAAAAACCCAAGCAAAATTAACATTTTTTTAACAAATTACCTTCAATATTATTGTTATTGATAATTATTATAAGGTATAAATAGTTAATTTTTGTTTAGAATAAAATGTATTGATCACAAGCATGATTTTATGAAACAAAGTTCCAAAGTCCCATCTACGGTGTAAGTGACAGCTAAAAAAATGGCACCAGTTATATAACGTTCATGTAGTCCAATCGCCAATTCATCAAATCTGCAAGACAATGTGTTGATCTGCTATCAATTTTGACTGTAAAAACTTTCACGACAAACAATTTAATTTTTGTTGATGTTTTTTTTTTAAACGTGTTTACATCTTCTGCTAGGATTCAGTTACTACCACTCCGACGGTGAATGGACTCTATATAATTATAATACCCGCTTTGCTCGTTGGGGGCTACGCCCCCAAACCCACATCGAGTTTTCTTTGCAAGTGGATGTAAACTAATGTAATTCCAGAGCCGTTTTTTGATAGGTCTTACCGTTTAGCCACAAGAGTCCTCCAAAGAAAGGTCCGCACCGACCTTAAAGTTGCTACGACATTTTGAATTTTTTTTCGGAGGCTAAAAATTAAAAATTTTAATTTTTTGAAATTTTGCGGTAGGTTACGGGTTAGAAGCTAAAAGTTTGTTAAATTCCAAGTTTCTAGCTTATCTGGAAGTGGGTAAACATTAATGTCAGTGAGGGAGTCAGCCATGTGGCTTTATAGTAGTATAATAATAATAATAATAATAATAATAATAATAATAATAATAATAATAATAATAATAATAATAATAATAAACTTGTTGCTAAGCCACCGTCGGGTCACAGAGTGACGTCACTCAGAGCCTGGTTGGAAGGGAGAAAACTGTCTGCTGGCTTTGAGGGAGCGAGTCATTATATTAACCTTGCTCGGGTTACTAATCTTATTTTGTGTATGACTATGACGTAACATAAAATTATCAAAAAGCAAGTTATATAATATCGCTTAGCATTTTTATAATACATATATTATAAAAGAAATCCCACACACTTACAGCACTCCTTGGTATTACATCTGGTTGTTAGTTTTTCTGCAATTTTCAAAAAATAAATATTCGTGTAAAATAAATATTTCATTGTGAGTAACTACTGTATTATTTTGTTATTTATTTTATTTTAGAAACATGGAACTTTAATGCGTTAATTTGATTAAAATATAAGTTTACTAGTGCCATAATCATAATCACGCCGTTTGTCTTGAAGATCAACTGTTTATTCTATAATGATAACTGTAGGCCTACTTTTTAGAAGCTTTGCTTTGGTTGGCAGACCACCACCGAAAAATATAGTATTTACATTTAAATACTTTGCTCGTCATTTTTCACAGATGCCTGAAATAAAAGAAGTTTCTAGCAACCGCTGTTTTGGAGGTTATCAGAAGGTATTTTCACATGAAAGGTGAGGCATAATTGCATACATATAGTTTAATTTTGAATGCTGGTTTAGTAATAAAAAAGTTGGGGTGTAATATCACACAATTTCTCTTTTGAAATAAATATGTTCTCAAAAATAATACTAGCCCCCCTACCAAACAACATTATTAACTACATTTGACACATTAAAGAGAAATACATTAAAATATAAACAAAAAGTCAAAATTGAGAAAATAACAACTCTATTCACCAATTTCACCGAGTATCATTTAGTCATATTCCTTGGCATTTTTGGAAACCCTCTAACCAGCATAAATAAATATGTGCCTTGGTCAAAAACTTTTATTAAGATTCTACTCACTTCACTGGCTGCATAGCCTAAGACGTCACTCTCCTAATAGACTAGATCAGAGGTCCCCAAGATGTGTGTTGCGACGCCCTGAGGTGTCGTGGCCATAAAGAAAATAAAACAGTATAATTTATGGTGAAATGCTACATGCACATTTTCAATACGTGTACTTGTACATATTTTAAAGAAATGAATAGATCACACAAGAAAACACATATTTTTCCACGTGAAAGCACTCCCTTCATATGAGTTACACAGATTCTATGCTCCTTGAAAATTTTGTGTGACGTGCACACTTTCTCCCCTAAAATCTGAAAATAGACTAGGATTTTTTTTTTTTTTTAAGTCATTGGGTAGGGGGTGTTGCACAGAAAATCCGATACGTGAAGGGCAGTGTGCTCTCTAAAATTTGGGAACCCCTAAGTGATATATCTTATTCAATAATTACACTATTTAAAAAATGGTTTATACAGTATGTTATGAATTACAAACAAACCTAACCTAACTTAGCCATCTATGTTTGAGATAAACTAAATGTTAGTAAGGTATAAACATAAGAGTCCAGTTATTTTTATGCAAAGTTGTCACACTGTACATTGTTGAAAGAAGCGGTAACCAACATGTCTTGAATATGGTAAAGTTATTTTAATCGGATCAAAAATTAATAAGGTAGATTATTTTATAAGCAAAGTGATTTTTTTTATGTGTCAAATGTAATTTCCATTGTGGGAGTGTTAGTTTTGTGAAAATATTTTTGAAACATAAAATTGTTTGTGTATTAGACCTCACATTTTTTCTAAATATAGTAGTCTAGAATCTGTGCCCAATCAACAATTCAGGGCCTATGTTTGTCACTAGCTTGTGTTTAGATTGTTTACTAATAAAGCATTATTTTAAGTTTGCACATGATTTATTTATCATGCCATTTGCCACTCTAGTACCGAGCTCGGTTGCACCATGAACTTCTCCGTGTACCTCCCGTCCCAATCAGAGGAGAGTAAAGTACCGGTCATCTATTGGTTGTCTGGGCTCACCTGCACAGAGCAAAACTTTATCCATAAGGCGGGGGCTCAGCGCTACGCTGCAGAGCATGGAGTTGTTATTGTAGGACCAGATACAAGCCCAAGTGAGTTGAGCCTACCTTCATTTCCAAAATAAGTTATTGGGTGTACATAATTAGTTTGATCACCACTTTACGTTTTAAAAAGAAAGTTGAGTTTGCTGCTTATAAATCTAATTTTTATTTTGAGCCCAACGGAAAATAAAACCAAAAAGTTCTAAAATATATTGTCGGTAATGCTTTTTAGAACTATGAAATAATATTCATAATAGGCTGAATACTGCGTGACTTACAGTTACTGAAACCCTTTCTGAGGGTGATTTAATTTCTGTAGTTCAATAGTTCAAGCCTGTAAATACATCTAAAATTACTGACAGCTGATGACACACTGCAGCGCATTTCACAAGTGGACAACTACACATAGAGGTTAACTATAATATAGTTAATCAAACATGAGAATTTAAGACAATATCGTATCAATTTGACTTATTTACAAACTTTCCTTGTATGCACTCTAGACATACAAGATAAACTTGTCAATTGAGTTACGCTATAACATCACAGAATGTTTACCTAACCAAACAAGCTTGTAAAAGGGTATCTGGATGTGATACGCACCAACCTCTTGAAAACCGACATTACCGCCCTCTCTCTGCCTAAATATAATTTGGATAGAACAATAATCAAAGTAGCATACATTTTATGTAAGTTCCAAATGTCTAAAATTGCAATAAATCACCAGAAAATTGAAAAAGTAAAAAAATAAATGATTAAATCAAGGCAGGTGTATTTCTATTCCCACCACGTCTTACTACCCATCATTATTTGGGTTGGGATGAAGGTAGAATTTTTGAGGAAATATTTGTGGGGCGTGAGAGTAAATAAACCATTCAGG
Source organism: Timema californicum (assembly GCA_902141385.1). Classification (NCBI taxonomy): domain Eukaryota; kingdom Metazoa; phylum Arthropoda; class Insecta; order Phasmatodea; family Timematidae; genus Timema; species Timema californicum. The sequence continues at coordinate 22,060 of CABFOW010000722.1, read as the reverse complement.
AGAAACCACCCTTATTACATACATAATTATGACCAAAATTAAAACTCCAATCTCCGTATCACTGTATTGCGAGAGTTTCGCCTTAGATCAATGTTTCTCAAATTGTGGTACTGTTTGCAAAGGATTTCAGGAAGTAAGGGACATACCATTGAGTTTTATTAATCATATTTTTTTGTATATATAAGTTTAATACTGAGTACACCTTAGCTCAGTCGGTATCTTGTCTGCCTACTGAGCTAAGGGTATCGGGTTCGATTCCCAGCATGGCCAAAAATGTATTATTGATGAAAATATGATTTTACTCTTTCACATTGATAAATTGATGGCTGGGGGCTGGATGTTGGTTATGTTCTAGTCTTAGGTTAGATTATAATGCATATGAAGCTACGACAGGCCTATCCAACCGATAGTGGAAAAATATATGGCTTGGATAAAAAAAAACTGACCCAGGCCACAGGTTGAAAACAGCGATGGATGTAACTAAATAATACTGAGTCTGATTAACAAATTAATGGCGTGATGACAACCGTTTCTACTTAACAAAATATTATGTATTTGTGTCCTTTATTTAAAAAATAGCTAGAATGGTTGTGCTGGTTAGGGTATGCTAGTCCCCAAAAGGGATACATGACTGACAATTTTGTAAAAAAAAAAAATTAGACCATGTGACCGTTGAAGTGAGTGAGGATATATGGACTACAAGATTAACACAATGGTACCAGTGAGTAAATATTGTGTTCTTTTATTGTAACTATATTAGTAATGATACAAATTACTATACGCCAGGAAATGTAAACATCCCCGGTGAGGATGATAGCTGGGACTTTGGGTCTGGCGCCGGTTTCTATGTGGATGCAACCGAGGCGCCCTGGAAGAAAAACTACCGCATGTATTCTTACGTCGCCAAGGAACTTCCCAAGATAATCAACTCAAACTTCCCAGTCCTTCCAGACGCTCAGTCTATCATGGGCCACAGGTCAGTCTTAGATAAGAGTTTTATTTGAAGTTTTTAAATAAATAACTCTAAAATATATAGTTTATGTATATTAGCTCTCACGCTAGGATTTCATTGAATAAACGTGTACATAACGTAAAGGTTCTCATCGTGTTTTTAACTGAAGGACATCACGATGGATTTAGCGAAAATATGACATTCACTTAACACAAGCGTTATCCATGTTATGGGAAGTGCAACATGTGTTTCTGCCATTCAATCATGTGGGCAACAATAACACGACTATTTAGTACTTGATTTGTTTGTTTATAGTGTGCATATACCTCCTTTGGTATCGTTTTCATCAAAATGTTGTGGCTTCTTCTGACACTTTATTTTGTAGATCTAAAGTACTTGGTGCTTAATCAGGTAACTGCTCGAGTCCCATTTTAGTGGACAGTTGGTTTTCATACAGTTCAAATTCATTTGTAGTGTTTTGACCAAGCTTTTATTATGGGTGAATCTTGATCACAGACTATTTATGTTTATGTTACCTAAACATAAAGTTGGATTGAATCCACTATTTTACGAATCCAAACTAGAATCATGGAAAAAAATAATATGAACCTGATAGGAAATATAAATATAATAGAATAATATAAAATACGAATGTTAACATTATTTTTGGTAATCCATTCTTTATAACATTCATTAAAGTGTTAAATTACTGGTCTGGGTTCTGGTTGTTAAGTTCATCTTATAATTGGCTTTAAAACAAATTTCACTCAATTGAAAAAAAAAACCATTCTAATCTGAAATTTTCTCGAATCTTTGAATATCCTTAAGGATTCAAGGGTCCCATCCCTACTAATAAGTGTTCTTTTTACTGCATTGTTAGTGTCATTACAAGCTATTAACCCTTTAAGCTATATTATAGTTAGAGATGGGACTTTCAAATACTCAAATCCCTCCAATCCTACAGTATTCGAGAGATTCGAGATTCGTAAAAATCTTTAAAAAGCATCTCGAATACAACCTATTGTTAAGACCATGGTGTGAAATAACAATTTTAAGAAATTGGCAAAAGGAATTATTATAAAAAAAGTATTTTAGAGAATACCTAACAAAATAAAAAGAGACAAAATTGTATTAATGTATTAGATTTACTTAAAAAAAGTGTTTTCTTTGTTGTTTATGATTTAATAGACCTGACAAACAAAATATCATTTGTTAAGAGGCCATAAACAACTTTGTTTTTTGATTAAAATTTAAATATCTTCACTTTAAATAAAATTGTACATTTTTAAAGATTCGAGATTTGAATTTGGATTAAAGATTCGAAAGAAGATTTAAGATTCAGATTTTAGAAATATATGATTTGACCCATATATAGTTATAACACAGTGCAAGTATATTAAAATTTTAAGAGTTTCAAGTAACGGCACCAGTTTACCCTTGGAAAAAGATTGTAAACCACATTTTGGAAAAAAAAAGCATCCCTTTTGAAGTTGTTCTGGACTTTATCCCACTTATTAGCTAAACGTAATTTAAATTATTGACTCCTTGTTCGTTATTTTTAGTTGGTGATATATGAATTGAGCAATTTTTTGTCATAATGGGTTTTCCACATCTTAATGCTTTTTTTTTAGCAGCGTGTTTTACTACCCGTTTGGATTACATGCTTTTGTACTAATTACACTAATTGTTAGAGATCAAGAAGGTTTAATTTAGAGGACATGTACCCACATTTGAGTATAGGGAGAGTGGAAACCCATTTAGGGAGAAAAAAACTCAGTGCACTCGACCGAGATTGAACCTTGATCTTGTCTTCGGCAATATAGTCTAACTCAAACGTAGCATGTTGGACTATGCGGCTACCGAAGTGGGTAACACAAATTTAAGGACACTGAATGAGAATGGTGAATATTTAGAAAATTCACTCCACATTTATCCTAAGAAAGTGTGCAAAACTAAATTTTTTATTTTTTTTTAAAGGTCTTATCTTACATAAAAGCTACTGTATCTAATATCACTTATTCATGTATCAAGTCACGTAAACGACAATTGTCACTTTTTATATATATTATCAATGTTAACCGCAAAAAATATATTTGTATTTTTAGAAGGTTATTCTTACCAAAATCTTAGGCCAACTATATAAATAGAGAGAGAAAATTCCATTTTAGAACCATCAGCTGGGATTGAACCATAGCCTCCAATATAAGAGTCAGGAGTACAGGCATACCCCTTCATCAACGCTCCCCGTTCAAACCGTTTCTGTACAACTGCTTTTTGAGTAAAATAATTTTAAAATGTTGCCACTGATTAACATATTTATTTAAATAAGTTGTAAGAGCTTGGATAGTAAACAAACAAATTGGTGTAAAGTGTTTTGCATGGAATATAATATTATTATTCATAATAGCATGGGTGGTCATGGAGCACTGATATTGGCGCTGAAGAATCCCGGAAAATACCGCAGTGTGTCTGCGTTTGCTCCCATCTGCAACCCGACCCAGTCTCCTTGGGGCAAGAAGGCTCTGGGTGGCTACCTGGGTGCTGACAAGACTGTCGAATGGAACAATTGGGATGCTTCGGTGCTCGCCAAAAAATACAATGGCCCACCTCTAGATATCCTCATTGACCAGGTACAACCGAGTTTGAAATTTTAGAAAGATTAAAGTTGAAAATCTTTGGCTATTTTTTATTATTGATTCCATTATTGCATCTTACTTGTTATAGTATTAGAGTTATAAAACACTATGGCTTTTTTTTACATTGTATTCAAATATGAACATTGAGACAATCTTGAATTTGCATGAACACTAGACACTCTAATATAACTTGTGACTAAATTTTCGAATTTGTTGCTATAATGCATTTATAACATTTACATTCAATTACATAGTCTGGTTATTAATTTTTTCCTAAAATTATGTTGGTGCTAAACCACCAACCATTAAGCAGTATTAAAGCTCTAAAAAAAAATCCCTTTTAAAATTTGGGAAATAATATTAAAAATCTGTGATTTCCTTATGGAATTGAGGGTTTCATCCCTTAAAAATACTCTTTGGGAAACAGCTCGATTTTTTTTTTCTTAACACACAATTTTACTACCTGTTTGGGTTATAAGCCTATATATTAATTACTCAGATGTGTTAGGGATTAGGAAGGTTCAATTTAGAGGAGAGTAGGAAACAATTTTGTAAAAAAAACTCATTACACCTGACTGGGATTCAAACTTCGATCCCCCTGTCATTGGCAGCCTAGTGTAAGATGAGAGTGACACCTTAGACCATACAGTCACCGAAACATGTTTGGATACAGTTGATGATGAGGATATGATTAGTTTGGATAAACACCCTGTTACTGCTTTCATCAAAAGCTGGGTGGGTCCTTCCAAATCATCAAATTCTTAAAGATATTCAAGAATTCAAAAGATTTCAGATTTTATTAGCCCAATATAATTATAGGACAAACCAGACTATGGACAGTTAATTTACCGCTTAATGCAAGCAAAATCATAAGTGAAGGGGAAAATACAACCATTTGGAAATAAACATGTTTTCTAAGATCCGAATTCAGAATTTATAAAATATTTATAAAATAAACATTCAGTTTTGTTCCCCCCTCTGCTATCAACACCGAGTAATGTCCCAAGAATATAAAGTTAGAAAACATTAGGAAAACTCTTGCAGCACTAATTTTAGTTTTTGCAACTTTTAATCAATTCATGTCCCCCAGTTCACAACTGACCTTGGAATATTAAAAAGGAATCACCATGACATACACAAGAAATTAAAGTAGTTTGTCAAGTTTCCCTTGAATTTCATTTGCATTATTTAATTGCCAGCAATAGCGTTTCATTGATATTCCATGAAAGTTGTCCGAGAATCAAACTGTGGACAAATGTTCTGTACAGCCAAAAATACAACCCTAGGAGTTTTTCAGTTTAGTAAAATGCCTCCATCTCCCTCTCTATCCTCCACCATTCTTCTCCTCTCACTTGCTATTTGCTTTATTCTTCTTTGGATCCTTTCCTTCTCTATCATCATTACATGCCCATATCATCTCAGTCTTTCTTCCTATACTATCTCATGCACTCCCTGTACCCCCACTTGTTCCCAGAATGAAGCTACCCAGGAATTATGTACTACACGTTTCGGTTTAATGATACATCATAACAAAACGTTGTTGATATCATAAGCACTGAAAAATTGAATCTGCAACAATATGAACCTGCCAAATTCAAACTGTGAAGAAGGTATTCTAAGATTCTTTGTCTCTCAGGCCGGCAACTTCCCCTGGTCAGCTTAGTGACCCTCCCCCACAGAGTAAGGAAAAAAAATTAACTGTCATTTCCTCGCTCTTTAAATACTAACAACAAAATGTGGCTTTCAAGCTATTTAGATTATTACAGACCCTAGTATAAATCTTTTTACTAAACCAATATTTGATTTGTTTTTATCAAAAAAAAAGTATTGTATGAGTTTCGATAGAATGGTCGGTCGGGGGATTGGGTGGTGATGATCAATTTTCTTAAGAGTCAACCATTACCTCTTTGTCCAATGGCAGCAATGTAAAGTGTGAACTGTGTTCTTCTTTTCATTGTAAAAGCCATATTGTGTTCGTCCCTTTTAGATGTTTCTATCCATCTTTCCTATACCCTCCTCCAAATATGGTACAATTACCTCATACAGCCAAAATAGATTTCCCTTATAGAGACGAATATAGGCAGAAATTGTTGTAAAGCGTAACACAGCCTCTTTTATCTTTAAAATACATATAAAATCATAACATATTTACACTATCATATATAAAGTGCGCAAATAAAAACTATCAAACGATCATTTGATAGTTTTCATTAGAGGTGTATCAATTTAGTAAAACCGATTGTTTAAAATAATTGTTCATTCTACGATTATTTACAACAATTCCAATTATCGATTATTTGTTAATAACTATTGGGAAATATGCTTAGGATAATGAAAAAAGTTAGTGTAATTAATACAAAAAGATTTTATTTAAAATCAACAGTTAAAAGCTTTGATAATGTTAATTTTTGATTAATATTTGCATAACCGGTGAAAGTTAGAACTAGATTGTTAGTTTTATCATTGATATGAATTTATATTTCTTTATTTGGCTATGTAATCTTTGCATGGGCCACAACCCAGATCTAGTATGTATGCGTGTTGTTTTTTTGTTGCGATTTTGATCACTAAACTCCTACCTAGAAAATTTTCTTTAAATTTTACTTAGAAACACCCTGATTAATCAGCATAATTGCCGATGCACTAATAATTGTCCGATAACGATTCACTGGTACACCCCTTGTTTTCATTATTCAATAATCGATAGTACCCATCATTACTATAAAAAATACTGAATCACCACCATAAAATGGCTGCCAAAGCCGTTCAGTGTGCGCGTCATTCCAAAAAATGACCTAAGAGAGAGAAAAGCACCGAACATAGTGAACATGTATATAGTTGAAAGCTGCTGTATTTGGTGAACGCCATAAAGCAGGGCCCTACTGTATATCCCATATAAATCTCTCGGTGGTTATCGTGTTTCTGCGCTAACCCCTTTAATTCTTTTCACAATATGCAGTTTTAACTATGTGACATCTTAGGGTGTGATAATGGGCCTCACTAAGGTTTCATAGAGGGTGTTACAGTAGAAAATGTGACCTATTTTTCAGGTCAATGTTGTAATTATAGTATATCAGTGAAATCAGTCGAGCAAAGTAACTAGTAAACCCCTTCTCTTTTTTAGGGCAAAGCTGACGAGTTCTACACTGCCAAGCAACTGTTGCCAGAGAACCTGGTGGTAGCCTGTAAAGACGCCCAAGTGCCCATAGTACTACATCTGAGAGAGGGTTACGACCATAGCTACTACTTCATTGCCACTTTCATAGGAGAGCACATCGCCCACCATGTAAAACATCTCAAGGCATGAACACGTCACATTGGCTGCCTTTATATGTCTGCAATTTACCCAGCCAAGTCGGGGTGAATGGACAATCTCGCTGGCAAGCTGGGCTTTGTCTCTTATGGTGCGTCATCAATAAAAATTGAACCAACAGTCATCTAGGGATAGAGGGGGAGAAAATACTGTGAAAGTCAAGAGTTGTGAGTTCTTTTTCTACTGTGCAGTTTATTTAACCCACATGTTTTCCCTTTCTCTAGAGTCTAGACAATCTATATGATTTTTTCTGTTTTTGTTATTGGATTACTAGACAAATAAACTATACACAAGAGTCTACTCAATGTCTTTACAATAAATATAAAATGATTATTGCACCATGTTCAATTCATAAGGTTTTGTAACCCTGCTTGTTACATGGTGTGCAGGGCAGTAAGTAGGTATCAGCCAATGAGGTGAGAAGTGGTCTAACAAACTATTATCGATCAAAATTCAAGGATATGCCAGAGAAAGGAAAATATAGTCTGCAAACGCTTAGCACTTTGATCCACAATAATTATGTCAAGTGTTTTCCCACACTATCCAAACTAATGCAGATACACTTCCTTTCATTTGTTCAAATGGCCATTGGCCTTAGGCAGCCGATTGATCCCTTTCGCATAAATATTTTTAGAATGTAGACAAATGTTAACAAGCACAAACTTTTTCAATGTATTTCTTGCTCTTAAACTTCTTTGTCTTTTGCAGAACTGTTCTTTCTTTTCAATATAAGTCCACTTTAATGTGTTTCTTCTTTTCAAGATCTTATTTCCTTATTCCTCTTAGCATGAATCTTTGAAATGGCCATATTTGGGATTCAAAGAATAAACCTACTTTTTTAAATAAGGCAGTATTGACATTGCTATAAGACCTTTTGAGTTCTTTACCCAGCTAATATAACAAAACTTTATTGGTAAAAGAGATGATCTGTTATTCTTTGATACGTCTGCACATCTTAATGGAAACTTATGTAAATAATATATTTAGCGCAAACATTGGTTTGGTTAGTAGCCCAACTAGAGTTTGCATATGCAGTTTTGTAAGTAACATGTGTAAAGAACAAGTTCTGAATTGCAGCTACTCAAGATTTTGCATAGAATCTTTCATCAAATACAGGGTGTAATTATATGGTGAACATATTATGACCAAAATATTGAAAATTTGTTACTTTTCAGGGACTTCTGTGGCATTTTTTGCCATTAGTAACTTCCATGGCCCATTAGACACCTTGGAGTAGCTTTTGATATAATTTAACTCTAAAACATTCGAGATTTACATTTGGCCCATTCATGGAAACTTGCAATCATTTTTTTTTAAAGATGCGAAAAATATCCATCTAGGTCTGGCCCGAGTATTTTGGCTCTCGTCAACAATAAAATGAGCATTGCTTTGCCATATTTGCATACTAACTTTTGAAAAGGTGGGAAAAAAAAAAAGCTAGGCCATAAACAGTGACAACCATCTTTATGTATTTGGAATTTCTGGGCAATATCAGAAAATATCGCTACAGGCAGTATTTTATATTTGCTTTAACTTTTATTGGGATATAATTATAATGAAATTAATTACTGACATCCTATTCATTCAATACCTACCAAAATAAAAATATTTAATAGTACTATACATTTCGTGTAGAATCTTCAATCATTTTGAACTAATCTTACTAAATGTTCTTTTCAAGAAAAGAATTACAAAACCACAAATGCCTTAGGATTTGTTATAGAAAACTACTCGAGTCACATCACTGCACATTTATCACCAGGTTTAACAAAACACTAAGGGAAGAAAAAAAAATCAGTTTAATTCCATGATTTTGTTTAAAAAATACTTTACAAACAGGTAGTGATAACTAGTGCCCTCTATACTAAATCAGTCTTGTTATCAACCGCAATCAATGATAACGATGAGAATAAGCTGTCGGCGGTTGTGGCACTAGTTTATGCGGCCTCCACGTAACTCATGCCACCAGTGGAGCAGTGGTTCCCTCTTCTGCCAGATGTATGTATTACCCCAGTTGCACCACGCTCTGTTGTAACAAAACAATAACAATACATTTTAAGAGTTGGGTTGAATTCACTATTTTACTAATCTGAATCTTATAAAAAATTATAAACCTATGAGAAAATACAAATAGTAATTAAATGTTAATATTCTTTATCATTCGCTCACTCTAAGATTCATGCTCCGCTCCTCACAAACTTCATTCCCAAGGCCTCCACTTTCTTGGCCTCTCTTACATTCAATATCCATGTTTCTACTGCTTGTGTGACAACGGGTACATAGTACATCCTGTATAACAGTTCAAGGGCACTTCTCTTCTCCAAAGAAGATCTCTTGCACGCTTAACACACCTTTTTATTAATATCAATATAGTTTTTTATGACAGTAAATCTACTAAACAAACTAATGCAGATGAGAGGATAGCACCCACTTTTATATATATAAGCCTTTCTTTACCTTTATTGCAGTTTGGTTAAGTTACCACTATATCTTTATTAAAATTCAAAACGACCCTTTATACTTTACAATACATCAGGAAACCTGCTTCAGTAGCCATATGGTCTAACAAGCTACTCCCAACAGTAGACTAAACTGCCGATTAGTGGGAAGATCAAGTTTGTCGGGTTTATTGAGGGCGATTTTTCCAAAATGGTTTTCCACTCTCCCTCTGTGAAAATGCGGACACACTTCCTATAAATATAACCTCCCCAATCCTTAAAACCATTAGCATAATTAGTACATTAAGCGTATAACCCGGACAGGTTAAGAGATGCGATGCTAAAAATAAATATATATATACACACACACACACAAGGTTTTTTTATGTAGAGCTCATAATGTTTTAAGGCATGGCCACTAAAGGAGTCCACAACTGGTGACAGTTTAGAAAACCTAGTATATACAAAATAAATTTGAATTGCAAGTGTTTGAGTATAGGATTCAAAACACGCTGGGTTTCACGATGAAATAGTCTGTAAATTATAAAACAAGAATGCACTCACATTCCAAAGGCAGCTCCTCCTAAATGAGCAGCATGGTCGAAAAACTTCCATCGAAGTAGGATACCAGCTGCGTCTAGACCCATGATCACTTTGATAGCCTGAACAGTAAGTTGGTTTATTTCATTATCGCTTTTACAGGTGTCGAAAATACACAAATGGGAAATGTTATCACATAAATCCACATTAAAATTGGACCCAAAATCATTCCTTCCTCAAGAACAAAGCATTTTGGACATGTACGTATATAATGGACTTGTCTCCTTTGACTAATTTAGTGTGAATATATTTTTCTTTAAATAAATAGTTTAATAAAAATTATGGACACTTATTGGAATAACTGTTAGCCTACCGCACAAAGTATATAAAATAAAAGACTTTTTGTGAGACTGCAGTGTTGCTAGTAAATCTGCTAGCGTCAAAATCATTTTAATTTTAAGCTTTTCTCAGTGAAAAGTTGAAAATTATTATAGATGTACTAGTATTAAAATTTCAATAGTTTCATCTAGGGCTGGGCCAATTAGCTCTTTTCCTGATGCTAACTATACCTATCATCGTTGCCCATCATTTAGTTTACATAATGTGTCAGTCAGCAAGCATGAGTCACTACTATCTGTCCTTTTCAACTTACTTTTTTTCCACTAAGCAGGATATCTACCATACCCCAAACCCCTGTCACTAAGCAAAGGTACAAATAAATAGGCTTGCCTGCCACTGCCAGCATAACAATAGTTTCTCTAATACTTTCACGCTAAAGTTCAGATCAAATAATCAGCTGAATGTGCCATAATCTTAAGTCGACCGTGTTGGTATCGGCCTAGCCCTAGTTTTCTCTTTTCTTGATTACTCACAGTGCCAGCTGGGAAGGTAAAAAACGGCAAGAAGATTATGCTGAGTTTCGTGTCCGGGAACTTTGTGCACACGTACGCCAAGACCGCCATTATGGCTCCAGACTGAAACAACATTATCAGTCAGTTGAGAGGCGACAAGCGGCCGCAAATATATACGAAAAGATATACAGACCTGCCAAAATATAGATAGTTTTTCAGCGTGTGATACCCCATCGGACAAAGCCACTGCACAGTACCACAAATGTACCCTTAGTTTACCCTTAAAAGGTAGCAAATTTACCTGACATTGTTCCACAATGGTGTTGCTTATAAGATAGTCCAATAGTATAGACTATTGAGGTGAGACTGCTATCTTTCAGGGTAAACAGGGTGTGAATCTCATGAAAAACTACACATAATTTACCCACAAAATATTCACACCCTTTGTGCTACATTTTCTAAATTTTCCCTTTTATATTTGTTCCTTTTATTGTTAATTTATTTGTTTAAGAAGTTGGTTTAAGCGTTTTCCACTCCTGAAGATTTCCAATAAAACAAAACCTAGGTGAAGAGTTTGATTGGTTGATTATTAACAACAAAATTCGAATTCAATTTTTTTTTAAACAAATCAAATTTGTAATTTGAATTATTTTTATTATTTCTTGGGATTTATCCCAGCATAATTAAAACAAATCTTGCCACTAAACTTCAAGAGATAATTTACCACTTAATGTGGATACAAATCATACCAATATGTGAAAGAAAATTTCTATTTTAATTTTTACTAATATTCGGATTTGACCCGTCTCTAACTACCATAAAACCATAATGCTTGTCTTACCGCTCCTAGGGAAAGTCCTGGTTGAGAGGTTACAACCTTAAATAAGTAGCTGGAAAAGGAGGATATAACTCCGGCACTCAGGTATAGCGCAAGGAACTGCTCCTTGCTCAGGGCTGCCACAGCACCTACATTACAGATCACACAAATTAAATCATTAATTAACAAATAGTTTTTAAAAATATGGTAGCTAAATACGACTTCTGGTGAAAAATTGACATCAACTGGTATGGAAGAATCCCAGGGTGATTACAAAACCTTATTATAAAACTGTTGTTTTTTTTGGTGAATGACAATTTGCCCGTTTATATCTATTTTTAAATGTTATGTTTTTTTAGCATCACTTATTAAAGCCCTTTTGGTTGTACGCATAAGTATTAACTATACCAATGGGTTAGGAATGAGTAGAGTTAAATTTAGAGGAAGTGTACCCGCATTTGTGTGGAGGGAAAGTGTAAACCTATTCAGGGAAAAACTCAGTACGCCCAACTGGGATCCGAACCTCAATCTCCAAGTCTTCTGCAATCTGGTTTTTTTAGAAGAGTGATACTGTAAAAAAATTCGGCCACTGATAAAGGTGGATATTTCCTCGCATGATGCAATATTTATGTGTGTATAATGAAATGAATATCGTATTGAATGTTTTATTTACCAAGTTTGGCCGACTAACCTGAAGAGAAGCTGTGCAGCACGTACATGTTTGCAAACAAGTGAAAGGCAGAGTAGTGGCTGAACGTCGAGAGAAACATTGGCCAACATAGGGTTCCTAAAAGGAAATACATCTATGAGTTTATTTATTTGCAAAAAAAAACCTTGTATATTACAACGGTCACGTCCTGAAATGCTAACAAATATGTAAAGAAAGATGAAAACATTATTTATCACTATGGGTGTTCATTCTTTTGACAGATTCCATTGCCTTGTCTATATTAAATCCTCCAAAATGTCAAATAGGCAGCATCCTTTGCTAGAACTTTTTTTTTTCTTTATCAGTTTCTTCCTCGTCTCCAGGTAAAGATTGTAACTTCTTGTTTGTTTGTTTTTGTTAATGGTTTTTAGGGATTTGGAAGGTTGTATTTTAAGGAATGAAGTGTACCAGCATTTGTATGGAGGGGGAATAGAAAAATATTTTGGAAAAAAAAAACCTTCCGTACACCCGAGTGAGATATGAACCTTGATCTCACCGTCATCGGAAGTCTAGTCTACTGCGAGAGTAGCAAGTTAGACCATGAAGCCAATGATGCAGGTCTATGCGCCTAGTTTAAATAATAAATTAATAATTTATCAATTAAAAAGGCAAGCTGGAAGGCAATGCAAGTTTGATAACACAACACTTTTTGATCAAAATACATTAAATATTGCTCTAATTCAGTTTCATTTTCTAAACATAATAATCTCAACATATCTTGAATATGTCACTCACATTTCAACATTTTTACAGTACTTTGTTCTATTAATTAAAAAACAAAGAAAAAATGGTGCCAAACAGCTGTATTAAATTAAACATTGAAACTAGGATAAAAGGACAAGGCCTACACGCTTGCCAGAAAATTGTAGGCCTCAAAGTTCACTGCGTCTTACTACCCGTTCGGGTTATACGCTAATGTGTAATGGTAGGGTGATTGTTGAGATGAAATGGAGGACCTACAGTTTAACGTGGAATCCGAACCACAGTGGAGGCTTGGCATTCCCTACACTCACAAGTTGTAATTAATACACGTCTTGTCAGAGGTGAAGGAAGGGTTTGGTAAAAGTATGCGATTAAAACACGACGAAATACATAATTTATAACATTTTAGGGGTACAGCAATCCCGTTCTTCTGATGAAATAAATATGTGTTTTGTTGTGTTTTAGTTGTGAGCTTTGAGGCCTAAAGATTTTTGGTAAGTGTAGACCTTGCCCTTCTATTCGTCTTTTAATGTGTTATTCATTTAAAAAGTTTCTGTTCAAATAACTATATTAAACTAAACACCTACTCGAGCAAGTTTTAATTTATTTTATCCAAGCATTTTTTTTTTGCTATGAAAAACTGCTAAAATACTGATTTTAGTTCTCGCGTTTCCTTCCATTTCATGTTTTGAGTTATAAAAGCTAAGTCTTTAAGAATGTTTTATGATTCAACCTTTATTACGATCTTGAGTAATCACTCAAAACAAATGTCAATACGTCGGTATATCATAAACTTACGAGATGCTGGATTTGAACAGAAGTAGCGTACCATGGTGCCTTGTAACCGTGGTATCCTCCACGCTACAAATACGAGTAAATTGGCAAAACACAACGGGAAGAAGATCCTCTGTCCTTCAGTCAAGCCATTCCACCAATAGTTCATTTCTTGACGCCATTTGCCCTGCGCAACAAACATATTAGACGAATATCAACACAGAGGTTGCAAATCATTGTAATTACAGGAATGTACGTATGGAGAAGACCACAATTTCGATTAATTTTAAATTACCGTAGTTGAAAAATGACACCTGGACACGGGAATCAAACCCGGAACCTTTGACTTAGTGCACCAATGCTCTACCACCGAGCTATCCAGGATTTGTCTCATGCTCAGGGTCATTTTTCCTTCATATTTTAAGGCACTACCTGTGTTTGCATGGGAGGAGAGTGGGAAAACATTTAGGAAAAACCACCCTCAAGAGACTTAACCTCGAGCTCCCCATCATCAGCAGGTATAACATGAGAGTGAAGCCTTAGATCGTTAAGCCACTGAAGTGGGTTTCACCATGAGTCACCGCTGAATAAATGTATGGAGCCGGCACTGGAGAAGCGTTATTTACAAACTAAATATTTAGTGTTGCCAACAGAAAAGATGTGTTTCATGAGCAGAGCATTATTTGGTCTTTGTGTATTGAAGATGTACAGTACCTACAAAGGGTTAGTAAAAAATAAACTCTATGGCGTCTGCCTAGGAGTGAGTTATATCGACCGAGTGGCCGCCCGACGCATATTAGCGAAGATAGTTCCAAGCCAACATTTGCGGATACAGGGTGTCATGGCGTCAGCCAACAATACTTTCAAGCTGTTAATTTCCGTTTTCTAAGCCAAAGCCGCTAGTTATATATTCATGTAGTTCCTCAATTGTCCTCATGAGACTGAGTTCACCTCATTCCAGACCCAATGCTTAACAGAAAAATCAGGAAGCGCCGGATATCGAACCTGGGACCTCTGGATCTGTAGCCAGGAGCTCTGACCACTAGACCACAAAGGCGATATATTTAAAACTATGTCTGTGTAGAAACCTACTTCAGCGGTTTTCATTATAAATATTATTTTGGGGATTTTTACCCATTTCTTGACCCTGTGTATTCTCCCATCCATCCATCCGACGGGCTTCTTCACTAACGCTATAGCTTTGGCTCGCATGTTCTCGTATTGCCAGATGGCAGCACCAGCAAAACTTGCAGAGCTGAACTAAAAACAATACAATATATAACAGTGACATACGATCACAAACCATTGTAAAAAAATATCAGACCACACACTTCCTACTAAACCAATCCTCTCAGGGATTCTATAATGGGGTAAAAAAAATCAAATAGGCAGGATTGCAACATTGTGATGATGCCATCTAGAGTCGATGACCTGAGAGGGGAAATAATGGGTCAATGACTTTGAAAGTTAAGGTATATTCAGTAATGGTTGCACCTGAGGCAGGTCTTCCTACTGGGAGGTGCACCCCACTAACTACCAATGGTCATGCAGATTGAGGTGTTAAGAATGACAATGCACTTGCTCAATGATTTTTTAGCGCCGGTCTTACACCTGTTTAGGTTATACACTTATGTACTAATTATGCTAATGGCTTTAGGGATTAGGGAGGTTGTATTTAAAGGAAGTGTACCTGCATTTGCATGGAGGGAGAGTAGAAAATTCACCCTAGTCAAGTCTACTGCTAGAGTAGCGGCTCAGGGGCATGCGGCCACCGAAGCAGGTTTGGGCGATGTGGAACAGTTGAAGGTGCAATGAGGTTTGTTTTTCATATTTGATTTAGTGAAGATTTGCTAGAATACAGGTATTAAATACAGTACAAATTTCGAAGGAACAGTGTTATCTGACATCTATAAAAGTTACTAGATTGTCTTTCATATATTCATACATTTAGTCATGTAATCCACAGTTGTCACTTTTGATAGATATTATTTTTTGTTTATTTAACATTGTGCCTTACTAACCGTTCAGGTTATACGCTTAAGTACTAATTACACTAATGGGTTAGGAATTGTGAAGGTCGAATATAGAGGAAGTGAGCCCGCATTTGTCTGGAAGGAGAATAGAAAACCATTTGGGGAAAAAATACTCCAGTTCATCCAGGCGAAATTCGAGCCTCGATCTCCCTGTCCTTGGCAGTTTAGTTCAACACAAAACTAGGACGTTAGTCAACTACACCAACGAGGCAGGTTTGATAGCTATTATTAATACTATAAAATAACATTAATACTATGGTAAAATGTTATAAATGTTGACAGCAACCAAAATGTTTGTATTTTCTAAAAAAAAACTTCCTACATAAATTATTCAATACGAGGGTAGGAAATAAGTAGGAAGCTTTTGAATAAAATGGGCCCACGTTTGCATGGAGTGGAAAACCATCTACAGTAAACCTGGTTAAGATTTGTATCCTAACCTCCTCCTCTAATCAGTCAAGATGAGCTTGATGCCTTTGTTTGTGTACTCAATTCTAAAGGTAATATCATAATTAATGGACTATAATCTTGGATATAATGGTTTTTAAGGGATTACCATAGTTTGAAAACTGGAAACTAATGTTTTCATAATGGTGTAGGACCTAAATAAAATTATTACAAATGTATTTATACTCTTAGTCCATTTAATTAATATGCTAAAGAGAAATGATGAATTAATCCGTAAGGAAGTTTTATTGTAAGCGTTTAATAACTTTTTAGTTATTAAATCAAATAGGCCTAAAACATGTTTCTAAAATACCAAATGTTTGTGACTTTCAATCAATGTTGCTGGTCGAAAGTGGGTTTCCTATGAAAGTTAAGGTTTAGGCACCCAAGATTCTCAATAAATAACCACAATTTTATATTTTTTATATAACCACTCTATTAAAATGTTTGTAACCACTTACAAGAATTGTAAACCCGAGCGGTTTCCAAAGGTTAGATAAACCGACGGGTCCACCATCTATTTTGATGTTTTCAAACGGAGTCTCAGCTGCATCAGTTCTTGGTTTCATTTTAGAATTTTTGTATGAGGGCCATCGTGAATATCTCGACGCTGATGTTCTTAAACTTCTAACACTATTATGTTTCACTGGTTGTACAAATAGTAAACTTTTTCGACCAAACATTGTACACACACTGTAAATAAGATGTGTCATAAATTAACAATAAAGAAAAGACAAAAACAGTAATTACAATTTTTTAAACCTTAAAACAATCATGTAGAATTATCTAACGGTCAGTAGCGTACCCAAAGGGGGTGGGCTTAAGAGGGTTTGAGGCCCCGCTACCATAGTTTGGGGAAGCCCCGAGATCAATGCAGATGTGAAGATAAAATAAAATGGGGGTGGGGGTGTGTATGACCAGTTAAACATTTGAGCATGGAAAATATCCGCTGATCAGAAATAGTTTCTATATCAATCACCAAAAGCATTTATTTTATAGGAGTTGACTCTCTTTCATAGAATAAAAGTGGGATATTTTCAGGCTCTGAAAATATATTATTTTTTGGTAAGTGGGTCTAACCCCTTACCTCTCTTTCAGTGCCAGCGTTTCTTCATAAGTTTACTGTTTACAAATATTAATGATCAAGTTAACCAAAACCGTACCAATAAAAAATCTTCCGATAAAGCTTCTAGGTAAATATAACTGTAAAAAATTTTGCCTCCACCAGCTGGGGGGGATCTGCCCCCCCTCTAGCCCACCATACTTTGCAATCCTATGTACGCTACTGCTAAATGTTATTTTAATCTTAAATTCATGGTTTATGGTTTACAAGTACTGCCTACTCACTTTGTTATGGGTGATATTTTTATTCTAAAAATTATGGCTATTAAGTATGTAAAAAAAAATGACTGCCAGGGAGACTAATAAAGCATTAGTAGGAGCAGATAACAGAAAGTGTGCAAGTGAGAGGAGGAGAGTGGAAGCGAATAAAGTTAAGGAAGAATAATGTAAGGATAGAGGGAGCTGGAGATATTTTACCAAAGTGACCCGGCCATAGGCTGGAAACACTTGATTAGGATTCGAATGACTATATAGAGTAGACGTTTTAATTTATAAAAGAATATTTATTTACAAGCCTTACTGAATTTTGCATTCATGTTTTGTGTATTTTACATCTTACTACCTGTCTGGGCTATTCTCGTATTTACACTAATCGGATAGAGATGAGAAAGGTAGAAATTTTTAAGACATGTAGAGCACATTTGTGTGGAGAAAGTGATGAGTTTACCATTTTTGAAAAAACTGCCTCAGTAGGCCTACAATTGGCGAGAATTTGAAAAGTGACCTCTCTATCACTGACAAATTATATAAGAGATTTCCCAAGTGCAGGTATAGGCCTAGACCATATTATTAAAATTAACATTTGTAAAACCTTTTTAGTAGGCCTATTTGTTGTTTTACATAGAATACCTGCATTTTATTTTCCAATATAAGAATGAACTTTTAAGAAATATTACATATTAATTTTTATTCTTGCTCAAACCTAAACAATCTTTATAAATTTAAAACTTATTTTAACCGTGTTTTGGTGAAAAATACCTTAGCATTTGGACGGGAGATTAGATACAAGACTAAGCTCAAACCAGAAAACATCTTGACATACAGTTTTCTTCACTTTTTAATTGACAATAGCAAATTGAGATCAGTTTTAATGTCATTTTGTTTTTTCGTTTTAAAATAATGTTTTTTTTAAATTTCGCTGTATTTAAAAAAAAACATACGTTTCATTGATCTCAATTCTATCGTTCTCAAAAAGTAAAATAGCCTACAGAAAAACCAGACCATGATGTGACATCTGGTTCAAGCTGCATTACCAGCCTTAGTTAATTAGACCCGCATCTTACTTCCCGCCCGAGCTGTACACCTATGTATGAATCACACTAATGGCTTAGCTATTAGAAAGGTTTAATTGAGAAAAGTGTACCCGCATTTGCATGGAAGGAGAAGGGAAACCATTTAGGGAAAGCCTCTGTGCACCTGACCGGGATCAAACCGCAATCTCCTTGTCTTCGACAGTCAAGTCCAACAAACGAGTAGCGCGTTAGACCACGAAGTGTGAAGGCCCCGACAGACTCCATATCTGTAGGTCGGTAGTCTGTTCTCCGTGTTCCTGGTCCATAAGAAATTCTACTCGTGGTTACAAAGTCAATATCCGTAATCATGTGACCGTTTTAACCAATGAGATAGTAAGAGACTTCGTCCAATCAAAAAATTCGAAAGGAAATCGTCTACAGCAAGGAGCGAGCATCAAGAGGCAGCTGATCATAATATAAGAATTAAAGAAACCAAAAACAGCTTTGTTGAGAAAACTTCCAGTCTATACTAAAATGTAGGTTAAGTACAATGACAAGAAATATATTTATAGCTTGATTTTAACTATCAAACTTAAAATAAATGTTTGCAATAACCTGAAAATGCAAAGCGGATGTACTAGTATTTTGGATTAAAACAAAACCAGCACTTTTAATATATTTAATAATAAGGGTGTTGACCCTACAAAAGGTAAACCACTATTTCCGAGAACTTAGCATTTCTCAAAAAACATTTTCCTATAAGCCGCTCTTCTTGGGGGTGTTTAAATTTTTAGAAAAATGTTTCTGAAATAGCTCCACGTGTAGCCATCTTTTCATTTTGTATGGTTCCTTAGTGACGGGTCCTCTCACTCTTTTATTCAAATGGCAATGCACATATTTACTAGGATGTGATTGGTGGTCCGTACTAGGATGTGATTGGTGGTCCGTATTAACTATTCCGTAGAAAGTTAAAGTTGGGCAACTTCAATGGAGTAGGGACTTATGGATAAGGACTCTGTGGCCAGAGCAATCTGATATTGTGGCATTGATTCCTTATGAACCACAGATACGGAGTCTGTGTCGGGGCCTTTACTAGGTGGTGAGACTGGCTCTTAAATTAAAGTTTTGGGTTTGGTTTCCTTGTTTATACATAGTGTTCAACTAAAAATATTAGACAATATAGTTACATTAACTTATTTATACTTAGATTTAGCCTAGAGCCACCAGAAAATCGTGACAACTCCAAAAAAAAACTTTAATGAATAAGCCCTACTTGTAAATAAATACAGTAGGCCTAAAATTCTACCAAGCATGTTTTGGTGTTTGAGAAATGGACAGAGTCCTATTTCGTAGATTATAAAAATTTCGTGATTAATCCCACGAGTACCCATAGGATTTGAACGACTCTCAAGACGTGGGATACTAGCGCATTAGTACACCGTCACAGAAAGTAAAAAACAAAAGGTTAAAATAGTCATTGAATTACTTACCAGGTATCATAAACACCTAAACAAACAAAACTTCTTAAAGAGCTCATTTCTTAACGAATGCAAAGTTTAAATCTTATTCGACATGGTAAAAAAATATTAAGCTGTCATAAGGTTTTGATAATTTAACCATTTGCAACTTTAAATATTAAGTTTTTTATTATACACAAACTATACCCTATAGTTAATTAATACTTCTTAATCCCTGCTTAACTGTATATTTAATCTCTCAAATATAGCGGTTTAACCTAATTAATCTAGCGATTTATAGTTGGCGAACTAATAGTTCAATATAAATTGTGAAATGCTCATTTAGCCGAACTATTCAAATAAATAAGAAAGTGATTAGAGCAAAACATTTTTACGTGTACACTTCCAAATAATATAATCTTTGTCTCACAGATGGCACTGTATTTCTCTTTGGCTTTATTCCTCAGAAATGGCGTGTATTTGATGTGACCTAACAAGAAACTAGAGAATATCCAGAGGTATTTCACAAAGAATAATTAAAATTCAAAAAGGTGGATCCGGTGTTTCATAGATGTCTCTGTCAGTCACATTATTAAACAATTTTAGGTTCAACAAGTTATTCCATTGTAACATAGATGTCTCTGTCAGAAAAAACATTGCCCATAAAGTTCAACAAGTTCATTCATTGTACCATAGATAGCACTGCCAGTCACATTATTTTTCTTACTGGGGAAACACGAAAAATTGGTTGAGAGGTATTAGGAGAATATAACATATCAGGAGGTATTGTCAAATAATGTGAAAGTTTGAAAAGGTTCATCCGGTGTATCATAGATGTCTCTGTCAGTTACCATATAAAGCAATTTTGAAGTGAAAAGTTAGTCCGTAATATCATAGATGGCTCTGTTAGTTACATTATTTTTTGTTAAGATTGCTATTTCTTCTTAGGAATATAGAATATTGGTTGCCAAGGGAAGATAATGTTGAATACGAGGGTGCACTTTTAAACCATCATAATGACATCGCAATTTATAGGTATTAAATTAAAATATATACATATATAGATGTATATTAACCAATATTAAAGAATCAGTTGTAAAATTTGAATAGTTAATCTGTCATATCATTGATGACTCTGTTTCAAAAAATTTTTTTTAAGTTTACCATGCCGGCTCCAGAATGAGAAACATTAGTTGCTGGCATTGTTATAATATATTTAATAACATCATAATTTATGACAGTCATCTCACACTAGGCCAAAGTTTTCAGGTAAATGGTTCAATTAAACGTATATATATATATATACATATATCTATATGTATATATATACGTTTAATTGAACCGTTTGCCAGAAAACTTATATATATTATACATATATGTATATATATATATATGTATATATATACATATATATGTATATATACATATATATGTATATATGTATATATATACATATATCTATATGTATATATATACGTTTAATTGAACCGTTTGCCTGAAAACTTATATATATTATACATATATACATATAAGTTTTCAGGTAAATGGTTCAATTAAACGTATATATATATAAAGCCATACTGTATAACTATAATTTAAATTTTGGCATGTTATAGTTCACAACAGATAGAACTAATCATATAGTTCGCAAACAACTGAACTATAAGATGTAGTAATTAATTATGCATTAAAAGTTGTTGCTCACGAACTATTTAATGAGACGAATGATCTGTTCATTGTTAACTGAATGGCTTTGAAACGATCATTGAGCTAAATTGCCCAAAACTTTGTAATAATGGCCTACTTGAAACTTTTAAAGAGGATATGTGTAGTTCAAGTTAAAATGTGCCTCCAGTTGAACTAGAAGATTAAGTTCGCATGAAATGAACTAGTTCAAATCATCTCTATAATATAGCGGGATGGACAACTGTAGCTGAAATTTTTCGAGCTGTCGTCAGTAGTAAGTGCCAGGGTTTGATCCGGAAGTGAAAACAAACCTTTGTGACGTGATTATGACGAAAAAAAACCTGTGTTTAT
>CABFOW010000721.1:195607-216547 GCA_902141385.1 Timema californicum | reverse complement strand
TGTTGACAGACACTAATAAATACAAAATATACATAAATAAATATCTAAATAAAATAGTTTCTAAATGTTTACAGTCAATGACAGAGGATCTAGAGATCCAATACCTCCGCCCCTTCCCTTACATAGAAAAGAATAAAATATATTGAAACCAATACCTTAATGTTGTAAAAAATGAAGGACTCTTAACATCTCGCTCGCCATATCTCCTACATTACCTAATCAATAACTCTTTCAACTTAGCTCTAACGTACAGAAAGCAAGTGGCTTAAACCTAAAATTCTCCAGTAGAGGAAGTGAGGGTAATATGGAATATCATTTACTTTTTCAATACTATCAGTATTTTCACATTTTGTCATCGAGAGTTCCATATTAAACTTATAATTAACATGTTTTTAACTATTTTTAGTGCTTAAAGCAAAATTTATAACTTTTAATGCCCTATAGGATCACTTAAAAGAGATGTGGAACAAATGAAGGCAATATGGAATACTACACATTTTATATAAAAAATTAATTATAGTTACTAAAACAAACAAATGTTTCTTAATAAAGTGTAAGAAAACATGTAAATATTGTGTGTAAAACAATAAAATAGTAACGAATCATTGAAATAATACATTATAATAAAACATAACTAATTAATAAATCAGTATTAATAATAAATTATTAAAATATAATAGACTAAAATATTGTACCAGGTTACATTGTCCTCTTAATAGCTTCCTTATGTGTTAGGAAAAATGTTTAAGCTTACGTTGACAAAATAAATTAATTTCCAAATACTTGAAAGATGTGCGGGCATTATGGAATAGTAGTATTCCTTATTGCCCGACTCGTCATTTTGGAAAACAATATTTTTTTGTTACTATAGTAAAATTACAATAAAATAATGTTTTAACTCAAATATAAGCATGAGTGAGCGTTAACCTACTGATTTGATCAAAATTAATAAGAAAAGTAGAGTAAATAAATATAACATGATTAACACTAGCCTGCAAAAGTTTTTGTGACCAAAACAAACAATCGTCTCTCACAAAACAATCAGTTGATCTGTCAAAGTGAGGGTGTCACTATCTGTTAGAAATTGTTTAATGTAATAGTTGAAATAGTTAACGATATATTGTGACACTTAAAATATGAGAAACAATGGTATTCCGTATTGCCTGACTAGTCCATAAATTGCAGCATCTCCTCTAATTATATCATGACGACCAACTATTTGTAATAAAATACATATTTTCTTTATTAATACTGGAACATTTTAGACCAATGAACTGTATATATTTACTACTTTTATTGTGACAGTGACTTTTTTTAAATTTCCTTTATTAAAATTACAAATTGGTTGATTAAAATTGTGTCTTTCTTACAATTCCCCTTTTTATTATTATAATTAATTAAAATTATTTTGATTTAGCAATATTATTATTATTAGTAGTAGTATTATTAAAATTATTATAAATTAAAATCTTAGTTATTTAAAATTATTGCATTTATTCTTGAAGGAGCCTTAGGAAACCCAATCTCCCCCTCACCCACCGACAACAGGCCCTGGATCCATTCTTACTTACAGTGAAAATTAAATTTGTATTAAAACTTACAGAATTATATATTTTCTAATAAAAAAAGTGCATTGAATTTTTCAACTAAGAACATTATATTTACTGATTATACTCTAAAACATATTAATCCGTGTTTTAATCTAATCAGTATGTTCATAAATTAAACATTAAATATCCCAATTTAAAAAAATTAACTAATAAATCACTCTAATATTTACAAAAGGACACACCATTGGGTGTATGATCTAGAATGTCCTGATTGTCCATCCAAAGGAATGTAACTATGAATTTGAGCATATGTGATGTCGCTTACCTAGTTCTAATATGACGGTTCCCCCATTCCATTTCCACGCTAGTGAGGGTGCGCGTATTCTAATTACTTTCTTCAATCTCACCCCTCATGTTAATATTTGTATGAATTTAAAAAAAATATAATTCACTATCATAAAATATCGTGACTTAATTAGTTAGGTTTGAGTTTGGATCTGACTGAGTTCAGGCAATATTAATAAAAATTGACTAAGTTTAGGGCATGGAGGTTGAACCCTAAAGAGAAAAAACTTTCCTAGGATATGGTTTCACATGAAATGTATCTAACCTATTACTAATATGTGGAACCCTTTCAGAATATCAAGTTGTAAACCTAGTCTTAAATGTAGCCTAGACATTCGATCCAACTATGGTGTTTTTTTTATAGCGTTATGGCTTATCTTCAGAAGGTATACAATAATAAATTTTGACATAACATAACCAAATATATAATACCCATCTTCATTGCTTTTGAATCTATATTAGAATTAAGATATGATTCAAGTTTTTCACTAAAATTATTTTCGGCCTTAAGAGGTATGAAAATGTCCCACTTTATCAATACCCCTCATCCCAACCAAGGTGCACCACGATAGGCAAATGAATATTCGATACGTTTATTAAAATGTTGTCTATTTCTTCAACTGATGTTAGGGCTTTAATTTAGATTTGCACGTTAATATTAATTTCTTTGTCAACCTTTGGATGGCTCTCAGTAGTCATCCTTAACGATGGTCCTAACTAATTGGACCAACTCCGAGGGAGTTTTATGGAATAAGGCTCTTGAGGGTATGGAGTGCTTGGACGAGTCTTGAACATAGATATGTGCACAGAAAGATGGGAGGGGGTATGCCCCCCCCCTAAGCCTATAGAGAGACGCCACCCTAAGGTCCACTTAATTATGTGTGTGGAATGTCTTTCAAATTTTATTTAAATTAAAATATTTTGACTTAAAGTTCATCCATTGGTAAAAGAGAAGCACTAACATATCTGCTCTTCTCAATACTTTACCTCCTACCCTCATAATCACCATGCCTCCTGCACACCCATGCTCTTGAACTGAAGGCATCAGACAATCAATATCCAACCCCCCCTTACACACACGCATACTCTTCTCCTGGCTGCGAATATAGTCGTGAGGGGGTTTATATAACTCTCCGAGGGTTCACGCCCTGTTGGTGGCGATCCAGTCGAGATGGTCACTCACAGGGGTGTACATAGTGCCAGACTGTGTTGGGGAGGCCACCCCTGCCAACACGGACCCACACAGGAGGGGACTTCCTGCCACTTCTGGTGAGTTATCCTG
Organism: Timema californicum; assembly: GCA_902141385.1. NCBI lineage: Eukaryota > Metazoa > Arthropoda > Insecta > Phasmatodea > Timematidae > Timema > Timema californicum. The sequence continues at coordinate 213,370 of CABFOW010000721.1, read as the reverse complement.
TTCGTGGAGGGGAAAGAAAGAGAAAGATGAAACAATAAGAGTTAAAACACAACACACTCGGGGACGGAGGTCATTTGGGAACAGGTACTTTCCACAACACTTGTCTTAACCTATAAGTAAACTAGGGGCCTATAAAAGAAAGATTTTTATTGGGGGGAAACACAGGGTTTACTCTTATTACGGAAACGAATCGTTTAACTGAAACATCTAGGACAACAACCTCGTGAGTATCCCCCATTGGGGGGCACGTGAATGAAACGTAAAGTTGGTCTTGTTTGGTTTTCTATTGATGGGGAGTTAAGAATTGAATCTCGCCCAGTTTCTCTGTATGAGATTTTTCTATATACATATGATTTTTCCTTCCTCTATCCCAACTAATGAGCCGGGAAATGTAAGCATAGCTAATATGGGAAGTGCACCTACATTAGCAAGGAATGGGGAAGGGAAGATTATAGTGATAAAAAACATGCAGGAAACCACCACGATTAGCTTATCCAGAAGATATCTTCTCTGTCATGGTCAATATTAGTCTATTGCGAGAGTGACACCTTAAGCCGTGTACTTACCTATGTGGATCTTACTAGCTATTTCTGGCTATTTTGTGATGCAATCCAGTTTTCATAAGAATGACCTTATCCGACACACAGAAAAAACAATTTTTTACAGGTTACCAAAATATAATGGGGACTAGAAAATGATTTTGTTATGAACAAACTAATTTTTTAGTCAACATTAAATTTGTTGTAACCTGTACTAAACTGTTTTTTCTGTGCAGATAGTAGAGTTACTAGATCTATTTTCATTCGTCTGGTCATGTGATCTGCAACTGTCCCTTTTGAGAGATAATCAATACCTTATAGAATAATAATAATAATAACACAATCTTATGACCGTATGATCCAATGTATCACTTTTGCAATAAACTAGACTTCCGATGACGAGGAGATGGTTTTCCTAAATGGTTTTCTACCCTTTATACACGCAAATGCGAGTACATTTACTCTAAATTCAATCTTCCCCACCCCTAAATCATTAGTGTAATTAGTACGCATGCGTATAACCTGAAAAGGCAGTAAGACGTGATGCTAAAACAAAACAAAAGAAACCTAATAAAAAGTAAGATTTTATCCATGTTGACTGCAAAAAAATTACTCTTTTCTAAAATGCCCTTTCTAAGAAAATTGGCTGCCCCTACAGTTTCAGTACAGAAAGCTACCTCACCGAGTTAAGTACAGAAATAAAAGTCCGCGTGCAATGGGTCTTAGACCGTATGGTCAAGCTGTGAGCAGAAAGACGGACGTAGTACTAAGAAGAAAAGGATTGAACCTCACCTTGACAAACCTCCTCGACCTAGTGTCGTTGACGTGGCATTGGATACCAAGGGGCGAGTTCGTCTCCCGGCCGCATTCATGGCTCAGTTGACGGGACATTCTTCTCCCTGTGACAAGAGACATTACAATAAATATGACTCTTTAAAATATCAGTTTAGTTTATTATGTATGCACACTATTAGTGGAAATAATAATAGCGTGTTTGTGACACATCAATCTGTAATTCAGTTTGCGGGAATATTAGCCAGTACTAATGTACCTTTGCCCAGGGAACGCCCAAATATACTAATTGTACATCCTTCCATCTTTCCATGTCCCAATGAGGTGAGCGGTAGACGGTAGTGAATATGACGGGGTTAAGCCAATGAGGATCTTAACTTAACTTAAGCCTAATTGACTAAACCCTGGTGATCATGGGAATTATTTCCCTTTTGATAAAAATCCTACGGTACGAGCCGGGAATCGAACCCGGGACCATTATGTCGGTAAACAGAGGCTCTTAACACTATACCACGAGGCTGGTTATTAGTGGGAATATGCGAATAGTATGTCCGGATGTACGATGGGACATGCGATTGGTCACAATATAAAATAATAAAATACTCAAAATCTGTGTAGATTTTCTAAAAAAAAAACCGCCTCTGAATGTAAAAAAATAAGTCTCAAATGTTTTTTTCAGTGCAAGTTAAGCGTTGTTAAATACACCCACCTGATTGGTTGTCGTTGTCGATGACCGGGGAAGAGCAGGGCTGCCCTGAAAAGTCATCCCCAGGGTGCGGCAGACAAAGAAAACATTTTGAGTAACTTCGGGAGACGTCTGGAACCAGCCGGACGACGCCTGTTCCGACAGTTTTATTAGTAAGTTTAAACAACAGCCAGGTCATTAATTGTATTAACAGCTTAATATAAGGAGTATGAATGGTAAGGGTAGTTTCAGAATGTACCTTAATTATTAGGGTCACATCTCGATTGCAGATTATATTCCTAGATTGTTAATGATGTACGTGCATAGCTATTAGGGTCACACCTTGATTGCAGATTATATTCCTTGATGATTAATTATGTATTTATATTGCTAGGGCCAAACCATTATTTGCAGTTTATCTAGATGGTTAAGTATGTATTGTACCTAAATATTTATAGCAAACCTGAATCTCAGATTATATATCTTGCTTGTTAAGGGTACAACTATATTGTCATCATCACACATATATTGCGAATTATATACCTAGGTTGTTTAGGATGTACCTTAATCACATAGGCCATAGCTAGATTGCATATGATACACCTAGATTATGGTGGTATACCTATGTCGTTGAGGACCTCCAGAGGTCCATCCACTCTGTATTCCTCATGGACAGCCACGTCCCTTATCATAGCCAAGGACATCTCGGGTGCATGTCCCACCAGAGTCACCTTCCTTAACCCAGCGGCGAAGACTCTGCCAAACACAGCAAGAAGAAAAACAGCGTCACATCATTCAGGAAACCCCATGGACGTTCTAGTCATGTTTATAGATAGAGTGAGGAGATAGATAGATAATGTGAATGATAAAGAGGGAGTGAAGTACCATCTCAAGCAAGTGCAAACTCAATGTGGGCCTAATATTATCCAAACTTTAAACATTCTAAGACTAAACTATAAAAGTGATAAGTTAGATCGATTGAAGTGTCTTACAATGATGGTAAAACTGGGCCTTGACTTATTTTTTAAAGTTAATTCTAGGATAAGTGAAACAACTAGACCCAAAATCACCAATTCAATATTTTTAGACTTTTTTTTATATAGCTACTGTCAGGAGTACCTATTTAACGTGTATATTCTGAACACATTGGTTACATGACCTACAAACTAACTGAACACTAGAAGAACAGTGGCGTATTCTCTGGGTATGCTAGTCCTGCGCCACATACCCAAAATGATATAGACTAGTTTTTTTTTGTTTAGTTCACTGCTGTCTGTGTGAACTGTGTAAACACTAATGTTTCGACTGTTAATAAATATATATGTAATGAATTATTGATTTTAAAACTAATATTGGTTCATATTCCCAGAATACTAGTTTTAAGTAATTCTTCTTCCAAAAGGTTCTACTTTGCACAATAGGGAACCCAGGGCTTAATACTTGAAAAACGAAAAACAAGCTAGAGAGGCTCTAATGACCTTGACCATTGTATAGGGGGTGGCAACACATTACTTTCCGCTCGCCCATAAGTAATTGGCCAATCAGCTCGGGTTTTCACAACCCAGGTCATGCTGTTCCTGTGAAGCAAGCTAAGCATTGTGCCAACTATTGAAAAAAGATTAAAGATCGCAATGTTTATATATTAAGATAATTTAGTATAGTTTAAGTAAAAATACATAAAATAAATATATAATTAATTGTAAAATAATATTTAGTAAACGCAACAAGCTTTAAATTATACACTAATTAAATACATTGATTTATGTTTAGGTATTCTAGTAACATATATTATAATGTATGTGACAAACACATTTTACCATTCTTTCAAATTTAGACATTTCAGCAGTGATAGAGTGGGGAAAGGGGTGGGGCGTAATGTGGGTGATGAGGATACTTTAACTGTTGTTGACGGTAATTATTGTTTTTCTGAAGTAGAAAGGATCGTGGAGTTTTAATAGTGTTCTTTTAGTTTTTGTTTTACATTAATTATCTATTAGTCATTGTGATTTTATATAATTATACATCAAAGAATCCCAAAAGTCAAGAGTGTGAGTTCACCATTTCAAGATGATTTAGAAAAAAAAAGATAAAATAAAATATATGTTCTAATAATTTACTTAATCAGTGGCGCACCCAGCCATTAACTTTGGGGCGAGTCATTCAATCAAGGCTGTAGCAAGAATGACATTTTGATAGAGAGAGCGGGTTTGGGGTCGCACAGCCTCCTAAGCCCTGAAGGCCGAGAATATTTAGGAATATTAAATGATTTTATAAATAATTTTGAGTAGTTTTATAGTAATTAAGTAATTTAAATAATACAAATGTTATCGAAGCTATTATTTGTATGTTTTTTTCAATTATTAATTTTGTGTGTAACGGTAAACATTTTGAATAGGTATTAGGCTTAATTCTGAAGCCTGGTCTTAAAATGTATCATATACATTCGACAAATCTTCAATGTTAGTTATACTTAATATTATTTAAATTTTACTAACATTATTTGTGGTGTTTGGGAAAGAGGGGGAAGGGGGTCAAATACCCTGTTTGACCCTCTCCCCTTGGGTGCACCACTGCTTAGAGCAAAATATATGTGTAAATATCTTAGCACTAAATCAATGACGTAGTCGATAGAGTATTAATAGTCCGAAATAATCTCCCCTATGTTAGTCAGAGTTTACGCATCTAAATAGCTTCTGGAGCATAAATTTTCAAGTTGGGAGACTCGTTTGTTTCTAAGCAGCATTGTGTGAGATAAGTTAGGCTTTATAAAATAGTTTTAATTGCAGCGTGAGTTGGACAATCAACCTTATTCCCTCTCATCAAGACCTGATGTGACGCTTGATCGATGTATCACTTCATTTTACTCTTATTATGATTGTTTGCTTTGAGTATTGCTGTGTGCTTTTAATTACACTGGGCTAATCGAATAAGATTTGTCTCTCTTATGCATTCAGAAATGTGCCCATACTACTCTTAGCCCTGACATTAATATATACTTAAATTTCTAACCATGTGGATATAATTACAATTTGAGGACCGCCTATATGGTCTAGTGGTAATAGGTTCTGGCTACGGACCCAGAGGTCTCGGGTTTGATTTCCGGCGCGTTCAGATTATCTGGGAAGCAGTGGGTCTGGAACGGGATAAATTCAGCCTATAGTGGATAAATAAGGAGCTACTCAAATAAAGTAGTAGCGGCTCTGGTATAGAAAGCTGAGCTTAATGGCTGAAGTCGTCATTCCGCTGACCACATACACTCTATATCCGCAAGAGTTGGCACTAATTCACCAAACAGTTTGGTAGCCACTCGGTAGGTACAGCCTGAATGCGGACTGACACCATGGAGCTACTTTTATTACATTTTGAGTAGATGGTAATCATCGCTATGGATAAATAAAAGAAGAGAGAATATGGGAGTGAAAGAGGGGGGCTCAAAATTTCCTAAGATAGCATACAGAAAAAGGAAAATAATAAATGTTCGAGAACCATTGTTCTATATGAATACCTCTTCAAATATATCCCTTGAAATAATCCCTTTACGTTCTTGGACAACGGTGGTTGATGGTCCTCAGCCCCCAAATCTCCGTTGCAACTTTTAGAGTACAGCATACCTATTAATTTTTCTCAGAATACGCCACTGTATAAGAAGACTCTCAACACTCACACTACTAGTCAACAATTCGCAAATAATAGATTTTCAGCAGAATTGATATGATTGAACACGGAACAGCTTATTAATCATACTTGCTATCAATTTTAGGACATTATTTTAAAAAAACATCTCAACCACTTCAAAATAATATTAGTTTTCCTTCCCTATTGGGATTTGAAACTAAGGCCTTTATATTAGTATTTATAATATATATAACCTTATATTAAACATGGGTGAGAGTCTAGTGGCCTTCTGAGGATAGCTGAAATACTTTGGTTAAATTCCCAAGGGGCTATTAGCATTAGTGACCACTAAAAATACCTTTTGTCTCAAGAACCAGGGAAATAAAAAGCGTTAATCCCACCAGTGTTCGAACCAACAATTCCCTGAAGTATATTTCCATTACGATCCCAGTAATGATTGAAGTCCTTTACACGTGGGAACACGTCTACACGTCTCCACTCCACTCACCTGGTGATGCACCTGGCGGACGTGAGAATCGTGTCCGCGTCCAGGGAGCTCCCGAAACACAGAACGCTTCCCTTTGTGGGATCGACAAACTTAACCAACCAACAGAGCTCTCCCTTGCTACCCTGACAGACGTCCGATTCTCCCTCTACCTGCCCAGGTACGTTGGAGATCGATGAGGTTGACATCATTGGCGCGACTGCCTCTACGGCTCCTAGGTCGTCAATGTCTTCCATCGACGTGATGCTCTTGATTGAATCGGCGCTGGTGTCAACCTTGTCACTCCAAACCATTGGCTCTTCGGATACATTGTTTTTAGACACCAGCATCTCACTATCCATTATGTTATGTTCGGTTAAGACAAGGTTCATAGGGTGGAACGGCGTTGCTGTTTGTTTATCCAGATGCCCTACTGCATCGGGTCTCTTAGTCACGTCATTTTCTCCTAATTTATCCAAAACGTCTGTTCTTTCAGTGGATTGTGAACAATTTGAGGATGTGACTGAATCAGGAGCTGGATATTTATTCGTTTCTACATCATATTTGAGGGTGATAATCTGATTATCTTGTTCGGTGGCTGTATGCACCCCAACCGTGGACCCTAATAAAGACGTTTCCTTGGTTTGCATACCATCATTTGAATACGGCGTTGTGATTTTAAGAGATCCACTAGGGTTGAACTCTCCTGACATCACTAAATGTTCATTGGAATCTTTGTGGATCGTGTTTCCCATGGGTTCTTGGTTATCGCTTACCTCATTGTTCGATATCTCATCCGATAGATCCATCATTTCGACGCTATTTGAGAGCTCTGTAGATGCTTTAAAGCGATCGGAGCTACTGTTTAGAAAGGGCGAAGAATCCACCTTTGTGATTTCGATCAGTTTTTGGGTGTCAATTTCAGGCAATTTTATTATCATCGTGCCCTGACTCTCGGTTATTGATTCAGTATCACTGTTATCTGTGATGATTTCTTTCTGTTTGTATGTGGTACTTTCTGGAGAGTTCAGATAAATGTTGATGGTGGTCGCATAGCTGTGTAGTGTGTTTGGAGAGTCCATGGGAAAGGAATTGTCTTCAGCCTTCTGAGTTGTGGGTTCGTCCACCTGATGCACTGGCCTGTTAACAGGAGTGATTTCCTCAGCAAGTGTCCCATCTTTAAGATTTGTTTTGTTATTCACGTGTTCTATAGTAATTTGGTAGTTTTCTACAGTAAATACTGTTTCATTTTCAGGGTCTTCCAATAAGTCTGTTTCATTTTTAGTTGGTTCTATATTTGTTGTAACGTTTTCTTCAGTCAAAACAGTTTCATATTCAGGGTTTTCTACGATGTTAGTTTCATTTTTATCGTGTTCTAGGTTCATAGTGTCGCTTTCTTCAGTCAATAAGAATTCATTTTCTGGGTCTCCTACGAGATTTGTTTCGTTCTTGGAATGTTCTAGATTAATCCCATCACTTTCGCCTGTAAAAATAGTTTCAAATTCAGGAGTTTCTGGGGCATTTGTTACGTTCTCAATGTGTTCCAGGCTTAACATTTCGTTTTCTTCAATCACAATGGTTTCATCTTCAGGGTCCTCTACGAGGCTTGTTTCGTTCATAACTTGGCCTGGGCTTATCATGTCGTTGCTAAGTCCAGTGTAGTTTCCTCCCATTGGGACATGATCATTGATGTCACTCTGGGACTCCGTCTGAGGTCCCCCCTCTTCCATAGGCGTGACCAAAGTTACCTCACCCTCGCTTGGATCCGTGGTGGCGTTACCGGTGGCGTATCGGCAGCAGATGAAGTTGGCACTGGGGGTGAATGCTGAACGAAGACCATCGCAGTGGCCACCATCGTCATCCGGGAGGAAGTCCTTATCCATGGTGCAGTCGATCCCCAGTAGGCAATAACCAGTGCCGGAGCCACATGACCCTACACCCATGATGACGAATAGGCCTGAGGAAATACAATTACAACGTTATCAAGAACAATATGTAATTTTTAAATTTTCATTAGTGATATTTTTCAAGTTTATATTATTATGTAATTGAAACAGTGCGTGCAGGAAGAAGCTAAGTCAATCTTTCTAGCTTTTCAGGAGATAAAAATATATAATCTTTTTGCTTCATCATTTGTTGGGATTGTTTCATGCATTTTCAGAGGTTTGGCGGCTTAGTGATTGACATAGTGGTGAAATCATGTATTCCCAGCTATTCTGTTAGTAAATATTTTTTTTACTTAATTTCATTCTGGATGTACTCAGATAGATATTATGGAATCATGTTTGTTCTTGGGAAAAACTAATAGAATCTACATTTTGACTATTTATTAATTGAAAACATATTTTCATTTTAACAGTGCCACTTCATTTTTTATTTTCATCAGAGGTGGGATTTGTTGGCTCGGCCAACAAACTGTTAGACAAAGTGATGGTGAACGAAACTAACGAATTCAATAATTGGTGTATTTCTGTGCAATCAGTACATTATTCTATCACCTTTAGGAATAGCGTGACTTCGTTTCTATTCTATCCTATAATCTAAATTTATATTAGTTTGTCGTGTTTTTTTAAGTTAGTTGGATCATATAGTGTTCGTAAAATATCCCTAATAAATATTCAAGTTAATGTTCTATTACTTCATAAAAGTCTCCCCTGTTCCAGTAGATCTTTTAAATCTCCTTTGTTCCATCTATCGTTAAAGTCTTCACTGTTTCAATCTATCGTTAAGGTCTACACTGGTCGGTTCTATCAATAAAGTATTGATAAAGTAGTTTAAGAAAGGGCGAAATAGAAAAAAATCTATTTTCTTAAAATTGACACAAACAATTTTGATTAAAATTCGTATATAGTTGTTGGTTACGATTATAAACCAACTGGCTATTTTCATGTTACCATGAAAATGAATTTTAGGGTACTTTACAGAAGCAGAAACTTCCGTATCTCCGCAACTATTTGAGATACTAAATAACTTATCATTGCAAAATTGTAGTACTATTAAAAATAAAAATATTTGATATGAAATATATTTTTATAAATTCAACAGTTTCTGAGATATTGGCAAATATATTAATAACATTTTGTGAGCTTTAGCTGTAAAGAGATACTACTTTAAGTCTTAACGCAATAATTATCCAATGGCATAAAGTAATTAAATATAAGTAAGTCTCTCAAAAGGTTTATATGTTTTTTTTCATTAAACCTCTTAGGAGAAATGTTTGTACAACAATGATCTATATCCATTTTAGACTCAATAGTCAATATTTAAATTTTTATTGCTCAAAATGTATAAATGATGAATTCAATAGCAATGATATGGCATAAAGATTTGTACCACCTAATAAAATATTGAAAATTTTAACCGGAAGTTAAAATTTTAATACGAAGTGTTGACCCTTGTGGACCCAACATTGATCTTTTTTTACCGATCCAAACATACAAATGCGGACATTAATTCTTTAAAAACAAAATTATAAAATTTAAAATCGGGACTAAAAACATTTTTATACACAAGTATAGTGCAATTTATGCTTGTGTTTGTTAGTTTATATTATTTAGTTTCACATATATTACGAGTTTTGAGTAAATATCTTCTTTTTCAAACAATAGAGCGAGAAAGTGCGTGCGGGGTTCCGTTCCATTTATTTTAATATCCATTGTTTCATTCTATTGTAACGTATATACTACCCACTTCGTTGGCCACATGGGCACTACTTTAGTAATAGGTTAGAGTAAACCATTGATGATGAGTTCGTAGTTCGATCCCAGTTGGGTATACTGAAGATGTTTATTCCTCTTGGCACATATACAGGTACACTTCCTCTAAATTCAACCTTACTCATCCCTAACCTTTTGGAGTAATTAGTAGGACCTACAAAAGCGTATAACTCGAGTGGGTAGTAATACGCTTTACAAAAAAAAAATTTATACTGTTCCATTCTATCGTTAAGGTCTCCACTGTTTCATTCAGAAAGTATCTACAAAGGATCACTGCACACAATATTCATAAAGCGTCAATGTAAGGTGTCAGTTTTGTGAAACAGATTTTACACAAATGTTCTTATCATGGTTTAACAAGTGCTTAATACACAATTGAGGCTATTAGCATCTGTTATCACATTTTTACACCCAGCTAATTTTTCAATTAGATAAAAAATCAATTTGATCCTTATTGCACTAATGTTTCTAAGACGTGGTTTAGTCATCGATGCAATGGCATTGTCTAAACGTTCTTGACCCTTATCAAGGTCACGTGTGTTTTAAGTACCCTACAACCTTGATTGGCCACTTAAGTGGTGAAACAGGTGAGAGGAAATCCCAAGGTGAAATCAACATTTTGCGTATCGTCAAAATATCTATTTCCCCCGTTGAAAGATGATCAGCAATGCCAGCAATATTATTAGTATATGAAAATCATGTTCCATCCCAGAGGGATTCCAAAATTTTTTAATGTATGTATGTATGTGGATCTATTCTATCTCCTTCTTTACCCTTGCATTCCACTTTTTTGTCTTTGTCTCGAGAGGCAGTAGATGATTGGTTTCAAGGCGTTAGACTTTTAGTAAAAAATATATCCATTGTTGGAGAAACTAGGGTTTGAATCCCGAGCGTGTGCATTCTTTCCTCCATTTTATTTTTATTTTCTCTTAAACAAAGGAGTGTGAAAATTGTTTACCTTGAGATCTTCCTCTAGACTTTGTGAGACCGCAAACACACAAAAAGAAGATTCTAGAACTCTGTCTGCCTCATGTTAGTAGTAAGAAGGCACATATGTCCGAATTTCATGCCGAGGGAGTATTGTGATTTCGGAGTGACGTATTTGACGTCATCTTGTGTGTATGACAGTATGGTGACGTCACGGAATGCATTTCATCTAGACGTCACATTATATATATATATATATATATATATATCAGACTTGATTGAATTATAATATTAAGTGCCAGGTACAGTGACGTCATAAGATAATTAATTGTGCAGGAGTGTGTACGTTTTTTACAGTGACGTTATAAGATAATTAATTGTGGTTGGAGGGGGTAGCTATGCTAGAAATATTTAAATAATAGTGACAGTATAAGGTCTTGTTACAGTGACGTCATGATGATAGTATTGTGATTTCGGAGTGACATATTTGACGTCACCTTATAAGATTTGAATGAATTATAATATTAAGTGCCGAGGTACAGTTAATGCATTATGACAAAAGGACGTTTGAATTATTAATGACGTCATATTTAATTATAAACTAAAAAATTATATTGCTCTTACTACAAATATATAATTTAAATGAGATGGAAATATTACTAGAAATGAAAAAATAAATACAAGTTTTTTCACATTTAATTATAATTAAAAAAATATACATATTTCACAATTTATTATTGTGATCCATAAAAATACAAAGATCCTCAAACAGTGATAGATAGTCAAAATATGAGATAGGATCGGATGGGTCGACAAACGATTTGGAGGCGAGGGTATTGTCTATGAACATCGATACATTAGGGTGATTTAGATATTTAAATAATAGTGACAGTATAACGTCTTGTTACAGTGACGTCATGATGATAGTATTGTGATTTCGGAGTGACGTATTTGACGTTACCTTATCATATTTGAATGAATTATAATATTAAGTGCCCAGGTACAGTTAATGCATTATGACAGTAGGACGTTTGAATTATTAATGACGTCATATTTAATTATAAACTAAAAAATTATATTGCTCTTACTACAAATAGACAATTTAAATGAGAGGGAATTATTACTAGAAATGAAAAAATAAATACAAGTTTTTTCACATTTAATTATAATAAAAAATATACATATTTCACATATAATTTCATATAATTGTTATATTGAATACATAAAATCATTATGAATGAATATTAGTTACATAGTATAATTAAAGACAAATTTTTAAATTTCTAATTTCATTGGTATGTTTTACTGATTACATAAAACAATTATGTAGGTATACACAGAGTATAATTATAAATTGTGTTTAGGAGTTACTTTTATTTCAATTTTTAACCAGTATTACCAAAGATTAAAACTATTAACCAGACGTTACAATCCTAATCTTGATAGAATTTTCATCCCCAATTCCATCATAAATTAATACAGACTTTGATTTATTAACAAGGTCTATTTGCTCTACTGTGCAGATTTTGGAAAACTTTTTAGGCAGGGAAAAACCTACGATGTTATCTTTTAAATAGTCTTTTACAAAAAATACCTCTTCCAAATTTAGTATCTCTTTCGTCAAAGGATATAATATGTAGTTTTGTGTTCTCCGTTAAATTTCGAAGAGAAATATATATAATATCGGTCTTGGCTGAGTTGAATTCCTTAATAAACTTGTCCATACCTTGTAAAAATTCAAACAAATATATTATAGAAATAGAAATAAGACAGTAAAAATAAACAAATTATAAATTACCTTGATTTACTCTGCTGTAGGTTTATCTGTACTCAGATCACCCCGCATAGCCTGTAGGTTGGTCGTATGCGTCTCAGAAGCGACGGGTAGATAGAAGTATAATACCACGACTTCCCAATTGTGCAGGCACTCTAAGTGCTTTCGATACCAGTCACTTAAAACTTTACAATAACGTTTTGACCCACAGGCGTATGACTTTTTTAAAGTGAGAAAAGCATTCAGAACTACAATAATGAATCGTGCGTTGAATGGTTGATTCTACTAAAACATCTATTACACAAGTGTAATTATTGAAAAATCAGTTGTGCCTAATTCAACACTTCAGTCACCATCAGAATATACTTCCAAAATTGTTATATCACCAATAAGTGATATAAAATTATCCTTACCGCATTTACAAACACCACGACGGCCTCTCTTGTCCGCTCTATCGAAATAAGATCTACTTTTAAAAAGATTTCTAGATTGACGCTCAATATGGTGACGTTTAAATTACCGAAGGTGGCTGTTTAAACACAAGTCTTCAACTGATTACATTTTAGTATATTTCTGTAATTTCTAGCTCTCAAGATGAACAACATCTACTATCTATCTTTCTAATTAAGTTTTCAACTTATATCTCACTACCAGCTAGCCATCGAGTCACGAATATAAAGAGAGAGGCGGAGTGTGTACCTTTCTAATTAGATATTCAGGTTGCTTCTGAAAGGTTAACCACATCTGATGGAGGTGTATAGAAATCAGGAAATACATTGAGCTGGTGGCCTATAAAAGGAGTATTTGACTATACCAAGTTATAATTTCATTATAATCTTTTGTCACGTAAAAAAATTGAGCTCTCTCATTTTGGCAAAAGTAAGAACAATTTTAATATTATTTCTATATATGTTTGTGTGTTTCTCTAGTGTTCAATGTATTAGTTAAACTAATAGTTTATTATGTATTTGTTTTTATTTTAAATATTTTTTGTGTGTTTCTCTTTTCTCAATTTATTATCTAAACTAACAATTAATTTTCTTTTTTTTTTTTAGTGTCTAACGAACAAACATTTACAACTGACGAATCTAGCGACAATGTTAGACCCTCTATTTCAGACATTAGCAGGCAACGTTAGCACATTTTTTATTATTCGGGGGGTACAAATATTGATGACTCATTTACCATAATAAGAGAGACAGGACGAACGTATACTCGGTTCAACACCTTAGGCAGAGATATTTTATTTTGAGTCAAGCCTTTGATTGCGAACGTGAGTCCGCTGCATTATCTAATGACATGTTTATCAAGTCTATTGGCATATTTGCTTAGAGGTACGGCACCTTACGATTTAATTGGACTCACGTTCATGAAAACGGAGAATATTCTTGATAAACCGGTCGGGGTTTCATACTGTAGATGTGACCAAATGGATGTGAACAGTATTATGAATACATTAACAAAAGTCATTCAACGTAACGCCAGATTTGGTATAGCCGATGTATTGATGATTAAAGTGAATAATATCAAAATGATGATGGGCAACAGATCCCGAAAGCGTTTGGACTAGACTGTAAAAAATGATTTTACCCCTTTCTGTTTAATACAGAAGAGAATAGAAATTATATCGGTGAGATGCCCGGTCCAGAAATGTTTGGTGTGGATTATATGAAACCGGATGAGCGAAATGACTTTATGGTGTGGTACGCTGAGAAACTGCGGCAGGGGTATATGTTTAATTATAAGTTAGAGCTGGAGGCCTATTGTGTGGATGACGTAAATGTATTATGCAAGGGTTGCCATTCATTTCGTCATCTAATTCTAAATTTAGGCTCTACGGGCGTATTTAGGGAATCGATCACATTCTCGTCGGCGTGCAATCGATTATTTATAAAATTGTTCTTAGCTCCTGATACGGAAGCCATCCTGCCCAAGGGGGGATACAGGTTCGGTGACAGACAGTCTGCAAAAGCCATAAAATGGTTAGTCTATCTGGAAAAAACCCGCCCTGATATTCACATACAGCACGCCTTCAATGGGCGTGAGATATAAATCTTGGGTAGGAAGGTGGACGGCTACTGCGAGATGACGAGGGAGATTTTTGAGTTTGACGGTTGTTTCTTCCACGGGTGTACATGTCTTTCAAACCGTGACGTGACTATAACAGGGACGAAAGAGACTCTCGCTGAACGATACGAGTGCACTCTGTTGAGAGATCGAACATTTAGAGTTGCAGGGTACACTGTGACAACTATGAAAGAGTGTGACTTTGACAAAATACTGACTTAAGACATCGAGTTAGACATTGAGCTAAACAATCACCCTCTGATTCAAACTGCTCCGCTCAATCCACGTGACGCACTGTACGATGGATGGTGTGAATCTATGACATTACACTACAGGACTAACCCCGACGAGAAAATAGGCTATCTTGATGTCTGCAGTTTATATCCTTGGGTATGCAAATATTTTAAATTTCCTGTATAAAATTTATACAATTTCGTGGCGCTGTGGAATCTGACGAATCATGCCAAGGTTTTTGCATTTTTTTTTAACGCGCACGAGGTGATGTCGTGACAAAGGGTGGTACACCCCCAACAGTTAGAGTTGATCAAATCAACAAAGGAACATTTATAGTCCTCGCGTAGTGGAATGAATGTCCGGACAATAAGTTCCCTTTTTGTTTATTATATGCGTGAGGCACGGAGGCTTTATCTAAATTTTGGTTTAGAATTGGAACCAATTTGGAGTAACACAAGCCGGTAATTTTTTTATTGAATTGATAGCAAAAGGATTGTTTCTCATCAATGAAAACTATGGCTGGCTCGGTGACCACCCACTCCGTTTTTGAGTTTACAATAAATGAAAAATCAAAGATGGCCAACATGATGTTGATCTGCCAGATAATTGAATACAAATTATTAAATAAAATACTACTATACCTTTTATATCCAATGATGGAACACACGTCTGGGCACCGCTAATAGTACACCTTGGAAAGCGGCCAAAGCGACGTTTGAACAACGTGACGCCAGTCGGTCGTTCTTGCACAAGTCAGCGGTTGAGAACAGGTCCGTGAATCTCCTCAGGCTCCACCAGGCGTCCTTGGCAACGGCAAACAGACAGCAATAGTGGCCGCACACACCGGACGCTATGGCTTGGAGTCGTTTTCTGTTGTACATCCGTCATGTCGAGTTTTTATTTATGAATCTAGTCATCGCTAGACTCGGTATTCTGGCATATGTATCAAAGTATTCCCCAAATGTGGAAAAATATAGAACCACCCACTGAGAACCTGGTTTAGTGTGAGGGTCTAGATTGACCACAAATAAGTTGGGACAAGTGAAATTTTGAGGTAATTTGTCCGAGGGAAATGTCCCTTTATAGATTGAAATTTTGCCCCGCAGCAGTGTGTCTATTTGATGCGAATTCATGGTGTTAATAATTAATTTTCAACTCCTAATTAGAAACTATCGACATCGTCCCCTCGTACTCAGAGTAAAACAAACAGGTTATGGCAGTGTCAAGGTCTGTCTTGAACTGTAACTCAAATCTCACGTTACCCTCTGTCTGAAGGCTGGTGTGCGTGTCCTGTCCTGCACTATCGGGAGTTAAGTCGAAGGCCAACATAAATTAACCTTTATTAAACATATCTCACGTGATTAAATGTCAGTTGTTTTGATGGTGTATGCCCAATCCCGAAAACAATGTGTAATAGGCGAGGGTGGATGTGCTGACGTTGTCAAAATTTATAAAAGTGGGCGAATGTTTTTGGATTCCATTTACATATAGGACGAAACGATCAAGGTTTCTATGAATGAGTTGAAACGAATCCATGTTCAAACTGCCCACAAACGCATCGTTTGACACCATTGTGAATAAAAATTTTTTATGGATAACCCCTTGAATAACATTGTTTAAACTCACAGACTTGGATCTTTTGGGTACGGTCACAGACTTGACCCGATTGAGGTGGTATTGGGCCGGCTTTCGTAACAGTGTCTTTTCTATAGCGAGTGAAATAGTCGGCGATACTTCCACGTGTTTCACAAAGAGGGTGGCGTCTACAATTTTCAACCACGCGTCGGTATTTAAATTGTCCGCGTCTGTGAGCAGATAAAACTCTTTTTTTTGCGAATTAATTTAAAGCGCAAAGATACATTTTTCAATAGCAATTGTGAAATATTAAATATATTTCGGCGTGTAAACGTCCCACCAAGTCGACCGGATGTTTTAACAAGTCTAATCTGGTGGCGAAGCCTATGTTCTCTATGGATGCAGCTAGTAGCCAAAAACCACATACCATTCACCAGGTGGGTGTCGGAGGCGTCTCTACCGTAAATTGTTAAAGTCTCTAAATAAGCCCTGTACACATAGTTGTCTCCCGAGGTTGTAATAGGTGTTTCGTTGAGAGAGATATTGATTTGACTGAATAAAGAATTTAGCAAGTTGTTGACACATACAATTTTATTGACGGCCCCAACCACTGTCCCGTCCCCTTTCACCAGGTGAATACGAATATATAATTTAATCAAAAAAAGGTCGTGAAAGTACTCACCGTCTCCGGAACAAAAGAAATCTAACTGGGCGTCGTTGTCGACAGAGGTGATGGGTTTGTATTTGACCACTTTATTATTTTTAATTACCGTTTGAATGCATTTTTCGTTGAAAAGATCAAGTTCTGTTTTCGAACACTCCATAATTAGTCGAAAATATCTTGTTTAGCTCTCTTGTTCCCTCTTGCTCTGGCGCCCACCTTTGAATGACGTCGTTTACGTTTTATTACACTTTTTAAGCCACGTCCCTCAACCACCTGAGTGACGTGCTTTTTAACTATATCACCGTGTTCTTGACCGGGTTCCTTTGTCGCTATGTCGGCCAGTATGTGCGAACCTGTTTGTAACGCTTGTTTTCCCACCACTTTCGCCCCCCTCAAAAACAACGGTTTGACAAATTGAAATAGTCCACCCAAGAAAGATCCGAGGCCCCGACCCCATTGCATTTTTTAGCTAGCGTGATAGACGGGACTGATGTTTTCTCTCTCTCCCTTCATTGTTAATACTAAGCAAAGTTAACACCTCTCCTATCTGTTTATTTAGTTTTTTCTCTGAAATGTAAAACCGCTACGGTAGGCACGGGACCCGATTGAATATTCACTCTTTCGCCAAACTTAGTGTATAAGCCTATACTTATGGAGTCAAAATTACATTTCTCGACGTACGATTAGTTCG
>CABFOW010000721.1:156283-185129 GCA_902141385.1 Timema californicum | reverse complement strand
ATATATAATGTGACGTCTAGATGAAATGCATTCCGTGACGTCACCATACAGTCATACACACAAGGTGACGTCAAATACGTCACTCCGAAATCACAATACTCCCTCGGCATGAAAATCGGACATAGCTGCCCACTTACTACTCATGTTTGTCTGTCTATTTCTGGGGGTAAAACCAAAATTGTTTTATGAATCTTGTTCAAACTTATTATTTAGAGGTTATATTCTCATACCTTGAGAAGATTTTCTAAATTTGTATCCGTCCCTCAAATTAAGGATGCTTTTCAGAGAGACTGATTTTCGTAAATAGGAAAGTTATCAAAAAGTCACTAACGAATTTTTTAAATTATATATTTGGGGAGTGTTTGTCATGACAAATAACACTGTGTACTTGTGCTTTTGGTGGAAAATTCTTTTAGGGGTAGTTTACTGATGACTGCTTTTCTAAATGTTTTGAGGGATTGTTTGACGTGTAAATTAACACTGTATACGTCTTGTTTTTTGTGTAAGAAATCGATTAAACGTTGCTTACTAATAACTGACTTTTGAAAATTTGATATACCTTACATAGTCTTACAGTTTGCTTAAAAATGATTGTCAGGGAAATTTTTCCGTTTATTTTCATTTTTTTTAGTAAAATAATCATTTAAGCGTAATTTTATAGTGATTTATTTTGAAAAATTTGAAATTTTTCTATAACAGTTTTAATGAGTATATTTAAAATTGATAACTGGGTATTATTTTACATGATAAATAGTAATGTATGTATATTTTTCTGAGATAGTTTAAAAGTAATTTTAGTTATTACATAAAATTTAACTGATTATATATTTTGTATTTGGCTGAAAGCCACTATCAATCACCCAAACAAAATCATTTATAAATGTTATATCGATTTTAATGCAGAGTTCAATATTTTCACTTAATGTAAATATAAACAAAATAAACACTTAATGTTGACTAATTAATTTAAACAAGCTTATTACATAACATATACAAAACCACCCAATATTCTGTCACAAATCAGCTGATGAACCAGCGTTCTATTTTGGCCTCGTACGCAGGAACAAATATTCCTTAGTGGGCTATAAGCTTAATTTATTTTTAATAATTTCCTTTATGATTTACATTTTTTATAGAAGTTCTGATATTATAATACTTAATTCAATTAGAGGCCTAATTAAAAATACCCATTTCTCTTCTTTTTTAAATGTAATTATATCTTCGACTAGGTAGTCCTAATGTTTAAACACATTTCTCAAAAGGTCACTCAACAGAATTCAAACACGAATTACCTTAGATGTCCTAAGCTAGCTGTTAAGATTCATGCCTTTGTGCCCTAAACTTTTAATATATTGTATTTATAATAACAGGTTTAGTATGTATACATGACACAATGTGTATAGAATGTACTGAGATAATATTTGATAAAAATAATTTATATTTAGCAATACCAAGCAAATTTAAATTCTTTTATAATCATGAGTAGACCATCATTGCAGTTTACATAGTAATTATGTGTTTTTGCAAGCTATTTATTATTTTTTCTTGTCACCGTTTCACATAAATCTATAACTTGAAAGTTTAGTAGTTCATCATTTTCTACAATATTTTAACCCAGCGCAGGATGTTATGTAGCGATAGTAGCACATTTTAGCTTCAATGTCTTATCAGTGATAATTGTAGCTTTGTAGTACTATTAGACTTGTACATCTTTGAGCTTTCTGTAAACTTACCAGGGCTGACGATTGGAAGACAGTTAACTATTACGCATTGCACTAGTAGGACCCCAATCGCTGCAAGATGTCTCATCATTGTCCCAGGGTGAAGTAGTTAGTGTATGTGGGACGGTATAACGGGTCAGACACACGTGGACTTGGATGAGGTCGGGCTTTGTATGACGTAGAAGTCCACTTCCTAGTGACAATGCATCATCATGTTATTGTTTGAAAATGCTCGAGAGATCTGAGACACAAGATGTAATTAACAATGTTTACTTAGCACTTGGAGTTGACATCAGTTTATCAACTTAAGTCAGCTTCTGAGAGCAGTTTACATACAAAAAGCCGCTATCTTTAAGGAAATACCAATTAAAGCAAAACACAACCTCCGTATTCAACCTCCAGATTCTCATCTTATCAACACCTTACAAATGACAGTTCCAGACGATCATCCACACTACAACCCGGACCCTACAACAAATCTGTCTGTCCGATATACATATATAGTTGATTGTGAAATTCCGACACCTTAGCTCAGTCGGTAGCATGTATTTCTACTGAGCTAAGGGTCCCGGGTTCGATTCCTGTCATGGCCAAAATATTATAATTAGGGAAATGTGGATTTGCCCGTTCATAGTGATAAATTAACATCCGGGGGCTGGATGTTGTGTCTGTTTCATATTTAAGTTAATCCATCAGCCATGTTCTGATAAAATCAAGTTCAGAGAGTGCACCTTAAATAACCCAAATAAATGAAAAATTAAAATTTTATTGTGAAACTTTAATTTTAACAACATTGCCAAATAATGTATATAATCTTATATAAACACTGTTTTGAATGAGACTATGACTATTACATTCCAAATTTATTTTACTATCTAAATAATTACACAAAATCAGTACATAAAATAGTATCACTGGCTAAAGGAATGAAATTACAGAATTAATAAAAAAAATAGCTAACAGTATCTAATCAGTGAATAGTCAAATGAAGTTTTCTTAATCTTCCTACAACCTCTTTTCAACTAATAGACACTAGAAATGGGTGAAAACGTTGAAAGTGATATGGAACACTGGTATAACCATTTCAAATGTGATTTTTTTTATTTAGTAGCGCGTCTTACTACCTGTTCGGGTTATACGCTTAATAATTAATTATGCTAATGGATTAGGAATTTGGAAAGTTGAATTTAGCGGAAGTGAGCCCACATTTTCAATGAGGGAGATTGGAAAATCATTTAGGAAAAAACACCCTCAGTTCACCCGAACGAGATTTGAACTTGAATCTCCCTGTCCTAGGCAGTATAGCTCAACATGAAGTTAGTGCGTTAGACAACTACGCCGCCGAGGCGGGTTTTCAAATGTGTAGTCCTTCCTAAATATTGTGTTCATTAACTATAATTAAACGAGGACCAATTTTATGTTCCTTCAAACGTGTTCATTCATGGGTAAAAGGGGACCAATATTATTCCCCCCTAAACATGTTCATTCATAGGTATAAGGGGGCCAATATTATATCCCCCCCCCAAAAAAAAACTTGTACATTCATGGGTAAAAGGTATCCAATATTATATCCCCCTAAACATGTTAATTCATGGGTAAAAGGGGACCATAGTACGTCTGGTACATAAAAAAAGCTGCACTTTTTGATTGGAATATGCCACTTTCTGTGGTCATAAATGAGGTCAAAAGAGACCTTTTCAGATAGAGAACAACATTAAAATCCGTGCAAGACACCAAAATGGCGGCTATTTATGGACGCCATTTTGGAGTACTAGAATTGGTTGTATCTCAGCTCCTAATGGTTCGATTTTAATTTTTTTGTTTTTGTTTAAAAGCTCTTATTAAGTACATTTTTTATCATATTTACTTTTCTCTAAGCCTTAAGATTTCATAATAATTTAAAAAAATTATTTTAGTGTTCGTCTATTTGTTTTTATTTGTTTTTGTTTTTGTTTTTTGCGTGTGATTTCTCTTACATTTGTTTTCATTCTAATATAAAATTATACTTATATAAATCATTTAACATTCATTTTTGCAGATTAGACTGAATTGAATTATTCTCAAAATGACTTCAAGGCGCCTGCGGCTGGCAAATGTTGACTTTGAATCTCCACTTGAGCTTCGTGTTATAGATTGGACCAAATGTTGCATTTGTCGATAATCTAGTGATGAAGGCTTGATTTTCCCAGCCTTACACACTTCAAAAGTACTTGTTGGTGCTGGCTACAAGACGCTTTCGGAAAATTTAACAGAATTTCAGAATCTTGGTGCATTGGTTTGGATGTACAAAAGTTAAATGAGGGTGAAGATATAGAAGGAACATTAAAAAAATAAAGCAAAGTGGCATAAAAAGTGTGTACTTAACTTCAACAGAACAAAACTAGCCAGAACAAAGAAACGCAAACGTTCATCCTCTTTGCCAAATGATTCACATGAGAACAGTCCACAGACTTTATTAGAGCCAGATGAAAAAAACCCAAGGAATATGCGTTGTTCCACATCATTTATTAAAATGAAAGATGAAATGTGTTTTATATGCAATCAAAAGGGCACTACTCGAAAACCTCTATATAGAATTGCTTCCCTACAAGACGACAAACTTAAGAGATGTGTCGATATTACCAATAACACAAACCTTAAAGCATTCCTAGAGGGTGGCGATTTGGTTGCTAAGGAAGCAAAGTACCACTCGAAGTGCTATACAAACCTGAACAATTGTCTGAGAGCATCAATTGGGGTAAAAGAAGAAGAGGTCAACTCCATCTGCGAGAGTATGGCTTCCGTTGCACGCTTCATAAGAGAGAAAAACAAGGCCTCTGAATCTGATAATACTGAGATTTTATTAAAAATGGCTCACTTAAAGATTATATATGCAAACAGCCTTGCAAATATTCTGGGAATGAAGAGTAAAGACCTTCAAAACACACATAATACCCGTTTACGCGAGAGAATTCTCGATCACTTCCCACAGTTCAAAGCTCAACTTTCAGGCAGAGATTAATTCCTTTATCGTGATGGTGCTAATATTTTTTAATATATTCATTCTGAAAACCTTGATGATGATGCTGTTGCATGTGAAAGATTTATTAAGCAAATTAGAAAGATCATAACCCAGCACAAAGCTACGCTTGATGGTCATCTGAACGATGATCAACAAGCTGCAAGCGTTCCTCCGGCACTTCTCTCTTTAGTGTGTTATTTACTTCATGGCTATGCTTCAGAAGAGAATGTGACTAAAGCAACTCAGCCTGCTTTGACTATCAGGCAATTAATAGTTTTCATCCACAGTGAAAACATTCCAAAAGGCAACATTATTCGTCATAAGAAAAGTCATGAACCACCAGTTCCATTATACGTGTGCCTGTCTATATTTGGAAGAACACGAAATAATACAATAATTGAAAGCATGCATAAAAGAGGCCTCTCAATATCACCAAACAGAATTATGGAGATAACAGCAAGTCTGGCTCACTTGGAGATTAAGAGAGCTCAAGAAGAAGGTGTCCTTTGCCCCTCAAATTTGCTTCATGGTCTCTTTGTGATTGGTGCGTACGATAACATGGATCATAACTACAGCAGTACAACTTCAGAATCATATTACCACGGAAAAGCAATTTCTATCTTTCAAATTCCCGGCGAAGGAGAAGTTGGTGAGCCTCGTAATTTCGCCACAAGCATTTCGTGTGTCGATCAAAGTAACAGGAAAGTGACAGAGCTTCCAGACAGCTACAATGTTGTCAAGACTGTAACACTGCCTCCCAAGAAACCTCCTGTGCCAATAGCAAGCGAGATCACCTGTTCTCAGATGTCAACTTCTAAATTTGGATCCGAGTGGAAAACGGAACAGGAATGGCTAGACCATATTCTTAGCGACAGAAAAGATGGGCCCTTAGATCTTTCCTGGGCAGCGTTCTATGCTTCAAAGGTAGGCTCTTCATCATTTGAATTAACACGTAACTCTCTTTTACCTCTATTCAATGAAAGTTCTTCTTCGCCGTCAATGCTGAAGCACGGAATGGATCAAATAAGAAAAATTACAACGTTTTTAAATCCAAGACAAATTCCTGTCATATGTGTGGCTCAACCTCTATTTGCCTTGACTAAATCCATCCAGTGGAACTGGCTTGAATTTTATGGTGAATCCAAATTTGTAGCCATGTTTGCAGCGTTTCATATTGAGCAGGCCTTTCTGAAGATGCTTGGCCAGTCTGGAGAAGTTTACTGTTTTGATTTACTACAAAGATGGAGAAGAATTCTCAGTCAATCATGTTAGAAAGCTTCTATTTACTTCAAAAAGTCGCAGTCTATCAAGCTTGCCCCCAACTAAAGAGGCATTAAGGCAGCATTGTCTCCGTTCAGCATACCAGGCAGAACAAGTCTGGGGTCGTGCCTGCTCAGTGATAGACAACGTTCCAGGACCAGAAGGATGGGAATGTACCAGAGCTGCAGGGGAGTGGGTGCCGGTCTGGTCTTCTCTGCCCTCTATTTGGGCAGCTTGTAGAGAATTGGTTAAGTGCAGTTGCTCTGAATGCCGTACACGATGCTCCTGTTCAAAGGCTAAGGTTCCATGAACGCTGCTTTGCAGGAACTGCACTGGAGGTCAAAAATGCGGCAATAAATACAATAAAAGGCATGTGCTTAGTTGAGAATTTCTAAATTTCAATAATTCCATCACTTTCAAGATCATTATATTTATTTTTGCATCCAGCGTCTTCTGTATGTAGACTCTTGTTCAAATACTAGGCGTCAAAAATACTTTTCTTTACTCGTTAACTTTTTAAGTGTTTATGTGAAAATATTTACTTTGTTCCAGGTATGATTCGGAAGATGAGGGAGAGGATAACTTGATTTAGAGACATTTAAGCTGCTAAGAAGAAGTTAATTTGCAGGAGCATTCCTATTATTCAAACATTTTTGTAAACATTGTGTTACTCTCTTATTGTAATAGTAAAGTAAACGAGATATTAAAAACCAAAGTCTAGTTTCATTTGACTAGTAATTTCTCAAAAGTAGTTTATTAAAACAGATTTTCTTGGTATCAATGAAAAGAAAAAAATAATGCTCTTTCTTTTTTATGTCATCTATAAAGGAGATATTATGGACAATTAAAAAGATAGCAATGAAATTTGTGAGAAAAGTGAAATCTTCATAAATTCTTAAATTGTGGAGAAACCTTAAAGTTTGGAGATAAATATATGATAACCAATTAGTTTCTTCTTAGCAAGAGCTTTCAAACAAACAAACAAAAAACTTAAATCGGAATATTAGAAACTGAGATACCATGGAATTAAGAACAATAAAATGGCGGCTATAAATGGCCGACATTTTGGTGTCCTGCACGGATTTCCAAGCGGCTCCCTGTCTGAAAAGGTATCTTTTCCCATTATATATGACTACAGAAAGTGGCATATTCCAAACAAAAAGTGCAGCTTTTTGGCTTTATTTGCTATGTACCAGACGTACTACCAGCATCATGTCCCCTCCAAACATATTAATTCATGGGTAAAAGAGGACCAATATTATGTCCCCTCAAACATGTCCATTTATGGGTAAAAGAGGACTGACATTATGTCCCCAAACAGGTTCATTAATGGGTAAAAGGGGACCCATATTACATTTATCCCTCTAATCATGATGTCTGTGCATGCCTATGTTTCCCAACTTTTGCAAACCATGTACTCTTTTAATAGCCATGACCAAACCAACGTACTTCTTCAAGCTTGTAATATCAATAAATGGACAAAATACCTGCTATCTTGTAAAGTATAAACGATCTTTCCAAATGGTAGTAAAGCCTTAGTAATGAGCTAATCAAAGCCGTGACAGGTAAATAAAGTCTTATTAAAATCAAATAGGAAAATTTAAATATGCATTCATTTTATTATCATACATAGCTTATAATTAATATATTATCATCATCATTATTATTATTATTAGCACCACGTCTTACTACCCGTTCGGGTTATACGCACTTACGCTCATGTGTAATGGTAGGGTGATTGAGAGATGAAATGGAGGACCTACAGTTTAACGTGGAATCCGAACCACGGTGGAGGCCTGGAATTCCCCACATTCACAAGTTGTGATTAATAGAATTCTTGTCAGAGGTGAAGGAAGGGTTTGGTAATCAGTTAAATCTGTGCCGGGACTGAGGATTGAACCCCACTGTACACTAAACAATGAATTCTAATTCAAAGGCAGACGTAACTAATATTAATGTTTAGAAAATCAATGCTCTAATGTCCATACGGAAAAACCTCCCATGATTACAGATTCATTTACAAATTTAAAATTAAATTTGTTATGGATGTTGGTTAGTCTCAATAGGGGAGTTGTTTTTAAATGTATAGCCTAATACATAGATTATAAGCCTTTATTTATTTATTTATCTCAAGGTGGAGATGTAAGGGACGCGAGAAAAGGTAAGTGTTTTGCAGTTTCTAAACAAAACGTGGTTGCCAAAATTAATCAAATATTACTTTAGTACAAACATAGAGTTTAACTTTTTTTCACAAGGTGACCTCAACAGTAATTGTTGAGTATTTGTCATGAACATAGCGGCATTGGATGACAAACTTTTTAAACGAAGAGAAAAATTTGTCATTTATTTCCAGCTCACCCTTGACAGATATACAAGAACTGTTGAGGTCACTTTGTGAAGAAAATTAAACTCTATGTTTCTACTGGAGCAATATTTTATTTATTTGGACCAAAAAAAGTTTTGCTATAAAAACTGCGAACATAGTGAACTTTTTTCGCCTGCCTTACATCCCCAAGCTCAGTTTCATCGTATACCCAGGCGCTACGCTCCCGAGAAACAAATATCTAACCTACTTCAAACAAGTAAAGTAAATTTTGAACAGGGTTATAACACAGCATTACAAGATAATTGAGGATTTTTTTTAGTGATTTTGAAGCTTTATAACTGCAATTTTCATCAGAACTACACTAATTTGTGGATATTTCCCTTTGTGAAGGTTGTGCTTTTAAGATGGAACGTATCGAGTAGGAATTGTGTTTTGAGAATTTTTAATGAATAGATTTCTCCTTCCCTTTTCATGGCTTACCACCAGTCCGGACTATCTTCATATTTGCACTAGTGACGAAGAAGGAAGATTCTAGAGGAAGTATACTCAGAATTTTCATGAAAAAAGATAGAGGGGAAACGGATTAAAAAAACAGCCTCTAGCATTAAAAAAAACTGAACTCCTCATAAACTTGCAAAAACCAAACAAGACGAGACTGATAATACTTTTATCCACGGTTATACGTGCTTTAACTAAAATTTAGTGTTAAATTGCTGAAGAGTGACCTTAAACATTAAAATATGGGAAAATTTGATTGGTGGGCCTTTTAAATACTAGATAGAACATCCTTCAGGCCATGAATTAATGGTTAATTTCTTACCTCGTTTTTAACGATCACTCTCGGAAATTTTACAGGTACAAAGTTGGCAGTGAAACAACTTTGTGCATCAGAACAAAAAGGGCCCGAGTATATTTTTATATAGTCAAAAGAATTTTACAGCTATATTTTTTTTTTCTTTAAAATATCAAACGATAAAATTCATCCTTACAATAAAAAGGGCGTAACAAACTTTGAAGAGGAAGGACGTCACATAAGCAAACATTGAGGATGCAAGTCCCTTACCCACAGGTAACATAATATGGTTGTTCATATACACCTTTTTTACATTGTATAATGTGTTGGGTTTAAAATCTTGAAGAAGGTAGCTGGTAGTTAGCTCGCAAAACTAAACACCCAGCATTAGCACCAGGAATTGTAATATCTAAGTGACAAGACGAAACCCTTACACACTCATAGACCTACAAACTAATCTAACCTAGGATAGCATCACCAAACAGTTCAAGAGTAGAGAAAGCTAATTTTTCTAGGTGAGGTCCACTAGATGATTTTACTATTCCTGTATCCAATAAAATTTGTTGTACGTATACATGAACACCACCTTATGAGGAGAGTCCATTGACTTCCAAGGGCGCACTAGCTCCAGGAATTGTAATAACTAGGGGACAGGATGAATACATACACAGTAATATAGACTTACATGCTAATTTAATATAGAACAGCAACACTAAGCTTTCGATACTAGCATTAGAAGTTGTAATATTTAGGTGACAGGATGAACACATACACAAGGATATAGATTTATAAACTAACTTAACCTAGAACTGCAACACACCCAAAACTAAACTAGCACCAGACAATAAATTATCTGGCTAGCAGAACGAACACAAACAGGTAAATAGACTTACCAATTTGGCTAACCAAGGATGGCAGGCAACAACCAACTTTACTCCCTGAAACTAGGTTATGGGCACACAAATAAAAACAGCTTTAAACGTATGAACACATACCGGCTATTTATAAAGTACTCGTCAGTCTCGGTTACGCGGATAAATAACCCTCGACTAACAAACCTCACGCTTTTGGCATTTGTAATTCGCGGTCTTACCTTGAAAAACAGATGAAAGTTGCCAGGCGAGTAGAAGAGCTCTAAGCGGTCGTTCTTCGTGGCCCGCACATCGCCGTGTGATGACAATTATTGATTTGACTCTAAA
Organism: Timema californicum; assembly: GCA_902141385.1. Lineage (NCBI taxonomy): Eukaryota > Metazoa > Arthropoda > Insecta > Phasmatodea > Timematidae > Timema > Timema californicum. Next base: position 174,829 of record CABFOW010000721.1, on the reverse strand, counting down.
GGGAGGGAGAGAGAGACATATAGACAGTAAGATCACTGGCCTCGGCCTCTCAATTCCAAGCTTTCCCGAACATCTGCGGACCTTCACGAACATCGCCTCATGGGAGCAGTGGCCGGCCCTTCCGAGTTCATCCGAACAATCACGAACAGTTTTCACTGGCAGTTCACATTCTCTCCTCCTGACAAACGGGTATTTCTCTGATAAACAATCCAGCAACGTACGGTTGTTTCTTTCTATGTAAATTCTATCCCAGGTGTCTTTGACATACCTGTTTTACTACATACTTATTTTTTGCACCACATCTTATTACCTGTTCAGGCTATACGCAAATGTACTAATTACACTGGTGAGCTAGGGATGAAGAAGGTTGAATTTTTAGGAAGCGTACCCACATTTGCGTGAAGGGAGAGTGGAAAACCATTCAAGGAAAAAACTTCCGTAGGTATGTGAAAATACCTTTACCAGCAAAATTGGTAGGCCCCTTCGCTCTAGCTCATGGAAATTCACGTGTGCTTTACCTGTTTGGGTTGTACGCTTATGTACCAACTACGCTAATGTGTTAAGGACGAGGAAAGTTGAGTTTAGATTAAGTGTACCAGCATTTGCATTGAGGAGAATGGAACACTGTTTTGTAAAAAAACACTTCAGTACATACTTTCAGTTCTAACCCCAATCTCACGGTCATTGGCAGTCAAGTTTAGTACGAGTATGATGTTTTAGACCATGTGGCCACCAAAGTAGGTAGAATGTCTATAAGACATTGTGGAGAAACAATGGGTGCGCTCCGCGTCTTAAAACCCGTCCAGGTTCCCCGACACTAACACGGAGACAGTGTATATAAAAATAATAATAATAGTTATAATAATAATAATTAGTGACTCATTTTTACAAGATTGTTAAATTACTTAGGGTGAGGCTTAGGGAAATTCCCCAGCATCCTAAAAATTAAATACTTTAGCATTTCTGTTATTACCAGATGGTGGACTCCCCCTTAAACTGCAACAACCGAATGGTAGTAACTGCAAGAAATATCAGTTCCTGACGGGATAATTTACATACCAGTTCTTTAGAACGCGGAATTGTAAACACATAAAAAAAAAGCTACATATACAAAGCTAGTTTTTTTGTGTGTGGATACACATGAGAGTTCATATTTACATCTTTTATTTTTAGTTGTTTGCTACATTTGGAAGATGTACACCCATATATTTTTTTGGCACACATGAATGTTTATAGAGATAAATATAAATCTTACATATTTGTTTCAATTCAAGTACAAAGTATTGTACGAGAGGGGATACGATTTTTGGGAAATGGTGCTACAAGATTAGTTTAAATTAACCTTAAATACGAGTATGTCAAAACATTAAAGATATTAAAGAAATGTGTTCATATAATATGTATATTTTACTATAAAAGTACCAAGCTCAATAAATCTTATAATTTACCTGTATTTCTTAGCATTTACCAATATCTGATGTTATAAGTCTGAGACTTATTAGGAAAAGTTAACATTTTCAGTTTTAACCATTTCTAGAGTGAGGTGGAACAGAGGATTCCCAGTTATAACTTTGGGCTGCACTCAAAAGTGAACCAATAACATAACATAGCATAACCCAACCAAACCAAGCCTAATTTAATCTGACCTAAAGGTTGGATCGGGTTTGGTTAGGTTAGGTTAAGTTAAGATAGGTTATGTTATGTTATTGGTTTACTTTTGAGTGCTGGTCAGAGCTAGAACTGGAGATACCCTCTCCCACTTGATTCAAGAGATGGTTAAAACTCAAAATGTAAACATTTTCTAAGATATTAATTAGCCTATATACATATATAATGTATATGTATATATATAATGTATTTATACAAGGTATATAAGTGTATATAGGCCTACACATATATCTGCATACATCTATATGAATATATATCCTTATGTATATATAAGCATATGACTATATAAATGCATATACATTTGAATATATGCGTATATAGGGATACATACATTTATGTGAGGATATACATTTTATATGCATATATAATATGTATAAATAATTAAATATGGATGTATATATGCACTTATATGTATAATTAGATATAAATGTATATAAACATATTTATGTGTGTATGCATAAATATATACGAGAAAGAAAGAGAGAGGGGTTTTGTTTGAGAGTCGAATCTCGAGTGAGGTATACTAGGAGTGGCTCTCAACATTGGATTCATCCCTGGGATTTTCACTCTCCTCTCATCATAGATGCAAGAGAATTTCCTATAAGTCACTCTTCTACTCTTATAATTATTACCCCTTAGAATAAATTGTTAGTAACTTTGGCGGTGAGTGCAATAATAAAACAAATTGTGCTAAACTTATCAATAACAAAACTCACTTCAACGCCGTTAGATGTATTTGATACTATAGTTCTAGCACGTAAGAGTTTATGGTTGCCTACTTAGGAAAATTCAAACGCTTGGTGAAGTATTGATACCCCCAATATCACTTCTGAGAGAACTGCAGGTAGTAGGAAGATGTGCCGGGCTAAGAAGGAGCCACTACAACATCGATTAACCATCGTTGCAAAATGTGTCTTCTATTTGAGGGGAGATTTACCACACATAAACAAGAGAATGACAATGCTGCTTCCCAATGGTAGCCATGCAGATTTCCCTCAAAGATTAGATTCAGTGTAGTTTGAGGGTTTAAGTGCTTGATACTACCCTCAAATTTTCCCATCTTCCAAACAGAGATTAATCAATTTAATCGTTGATAAGATAAGTTACATTTAAGTACATACATGTTTATAAACATTTTTAGTGCTTTTTTTAAGAATTGTAAAACAGATAAAACATAATTAAAATGACTCATTTAAAAAATGTATTCTATGTTTGTAGGAATAAAGTATATACGACATTAATTTTATGACAAGGGATTTCTGTTCAGAAGAGCTCACGTACTCTAGTGGCATTACTCGCAAATAGATGCCTATGTGTTTATTAATAATTTTTTGTTTGTTATAATCGCTTAACATAATTTACCGTATTACGATATGCATATGCTACGTGTAAAGTTCGAGCCCAGATAAAGTAAATATTATCCAGATAATATTGACGTTATCCAAAATACGTAGATAATGTTGAGTGAGATGTGATTGAATAAAGTTTTTCGAAGTTTATCCAGATAATATTGACACTATCCACCCACACTTGTATAGTGCCAATTTCTATTATTGAGTTTCGATTAGTTAGGTTAGGCTAGGTTAACTTAGATTAGGTTTGGTGAGTTTAGGCTATGTTAGATTAGTTTAAGTTAGGATAGGTTAGGTTAGTGGAAAATAAAGCAAAAAATGAGGCATTTCGAATGTTGGTGCACTGCTATGATCCAATTTATTGTCCAATTTCGAAATATTGTTTCAAAATAATATTCTTATTGAAATATGATTTGTTTTACAAGTATTGTTCCACGTTATCCAAGTCTTGCTGGCTAGTGTCAATATTATCCGGATAGTGTCTAAAATGAGATACATTATTTTATATTTCTGAATTTATTCACTGCACCTGGCTAATGCTGAAATCTTCCGTCTAATATCGACATTACCCAGATTTCGCACATTAATCCTAACATATATATATATATATAAAGGAAAATCTACTGTTTAATATTATTATTATTATTATTATATGTAATGTTCACTTTACAAACACAAATTATATTAACACACGAACCAAAATATACCTGGAACATAATGACTGCTGAGTTAGCGTGAAATGAAAGATTTATAAGTCGAATGTTGCCTCAATGGAATGGTTCAAAAACTTCACAGTACTTAGGAGTTAGAATGTGTAAGAATTATTAAAACTGTTATAGCATATTTATTTCGATGGATAAAATAGCATTTCAATATTCCTTGCAAAGATAAACACAGTCTATTTAAACACATTAATTAATGTAATTGAGTGAACATCATACACCTTTCTAGTTAGAGAATACTACCGGCGTATCAGGACTGTCAGTTGGGTTGAATAACTATTGCTCGCCTATTTGGAGGTAAAATTCTTAAACTGTCTCTACAAGATGATCCGGAACTCTCTGGACAAATTTTATGGGAGATAGAGAACATTAAAACATCTTTTGGGCCAATAAATGTATGTCCACAAACGCCATCCTTTGGTACTAGAGGACGCTATTGGACGACGCATTTAAGGACTATTTTTCACCTTGGTCATTAGTCACGTGTACTTGGTACGTGTAGAATGTATCATTTCACGGATTCTGAGAGGACTGACATGCATGACATGGGGCTGGGAATCTGAAAATGTACAGTAAGCAATGCGCTGACCCTGTCAGGCAGAACAATTTCTGCCTTTCATTTAAGTACAGTACCATCAGCGCCCTCTAGCATCTAGCAGGGACGTCTGCGGATTTGCATTCACTAACGAAAAGGGATTGTTTTACGGTTCCTTATCTACCAATAAAGTTTGTACAAAGTGTTTCAAACCACCTTAAATAGCTCTCTCACAAGGAAGGAAAAGTATTGAAAGTCCTCTAGATTTAATTGACAAGGGTGTGTAAGTGCAGCTCGACCTCTAGAGCTCACCTATAAGGAAAAAAACTATAATCTATCCCTCAAGTACAGTAGCCCCATGGCTTCTTTGGTACTGACAGCTGACTTTGAAAAGTTACCAGACAAAATTATGAATCCCTACGCCGAACTATATGATCTGCAAAAACATGTATTTCATAGCTGTCACATCTGACAGTCAAAATGTAGGTATATACCTAAATGTTGACTGTCAGAAGTCAGCTGTGAGCTGTCAGTCAGCACCAAAGAAGCCACGGGGCTACTATGGGTATGGGCTACTAGCGCTTTGTATCCCACTAAGATAGAACACCCAAATGCTCTAATTTATTTTGTCTCATAGTACTTGGGGACTAAGACCAACCCAACCGGGTTTTGAACCAATCTCTTGGAAGTGAGGTCAATAAGTACTTGAACTGACAACATTCTAGGTTGCATCCAAATCAATTAAAAACAAATTACTAATTATTTAAGAGATTTCATAGTTTTGGGAGAAAGATTGGCTCATGGTTAAAAAAAAAGCTACGTGTGTGTTAAGATCGCTATTTAAAAATAGCACTGCTACATGACGTACCAGTTCATACTCAATTGGTGTTGTAGCTACTAAATACTTTATTAAAAAATGACCATAATTTATTATTCCACATGGAAAACGATATTTTCAATCAGATGGTAGTCTCCGTTGATTTGAATTTTGTTTGTTTAGTATTCGATATTGCTTGGTTACAAAATTGTACTTTAATTATAAATAACTTCACTAATAAAATATAAAGCTGTTTAGTTTAAATTATGTTTTACTATTCATATTGAAATGACGCTGACCTTGTCAGGTTTTAGTCGTGAATTTATTAAATGGTGAACCTACTTAAATGTGTAACGTGACCATCACACAAATACACATCTTGACTCTTAATGTATTAAGTTTCGAGAAAGCTTTAATCTTGTTAAATGATTAAAACACTCAATTTTGAAAACATAAAGTCTTTACTTAAACGCGTGACTTTAATATATTTGAAGTATGGAAGCCCATAAGATCTAACAGAATTGTGATTTTCATCTCAAAATCGTTAGGTTTCTGATTACAAATTTGGAATACTACAGACATAAAGTCAAACTTTTTGGATATTTAATCAAGAATAATACATTTCCTGTGGGTGTTATTCGTATTTTAGAGCTAGAAGATAAATAATTGTCGTAAGCCATCTTTTCATGAGATTCTAATATATGTCAAAAATATAAAAGAAGACATTTGATCAAATTGATAACGATTTAATAAATAATGAATCGAGATATTGAAGTAAATTATTGGTCCTAGTACAGAATACGCCACTAGATGTCATCATTGTATTTTCTTGGTCTTTGTCTTTCATTGGCTGATCATTTACCTTTGGTAAAGTAATAGAAGCTTATTAAATACCAAGTTTGCCAAAGTATAAAGTTATATGTTTCTAAGTTAAGCTTAAACCCCTCTGAACGTGTTCGCCTCTTCACTTGTCTTGTTGGTGGCGCTCCTGTTGGTGACAGTGACGGACTAATAGGTATCTTGGGAGTGTCGCTCAAGGGGCATTGACTCCGACAGGGACACATAATCAATTCCACATACCGTTTCCCCCTTCCTAACCCAACCTTCGATATAGGGGCAAGGGTCGGGTCGTTTGGTCCATTCTTGCTCCCTCGTGACAACCTTGACACGAGCTGACTTCACTTCGGGAGGTGGGGGGTTCGATCATCCATGATGTGGTTTGAGGGTGAACATGCATCATGTCTTACTCCTCATTCAAGCTATCTACCTGTTTACACTGATGGGGTAGGGATACATAAGGTAGAATGAGTTAGAGGAAATTAAGCGTATAGCCCGAACGGGTAGTAAGATGCAGTGATAAAATAATATATAATATATACCCAGCATTTGCGCGTAAGAATTTTGAGGTCATCTGCTCTCCCATTTTTAGGGTTCCCTCGATTTGTAGAACTCTTAATTTTTATATCATTTTTGCATGAATTGTAAAATGTGTAAATAGTTTAAACTAATTATTTACTAGGAGAGGGGAATTGAAATAGTATTAAGAACTACTGAAGAAATTAAAACACTAAGTAAAATATCAATTGAACATGAAAGAACATTTATAATCGTTGCTGACGTTTAGAAATACCGGATTATTTTTGAAGTCGTGTGATATGTTCTAATATTGCTTTCACCAAAACATAGGCAAAAGTTCTGACCAATTAAAAAGTTTTTTTTAATTTATGTTAGCTTACATAAAACTTTTTCATAAAGCGTCGTTTTTTTTAACTTTGAACTGATTTTTTTATCTTTTTAACTAGTTCGGAAACCCGCTGATGATTTTGCCTACAGTTTATCAAAAAAGATATTTAAAAAAATATCAAACCACTTCTTAAATAATGTGAGAGTTTTTAAAGTCTGCAACACGTCTTAGCCTTGCGTCTTAACTTAAAATTGTATATAAGTGAGTCAATCCATAGAAATGTTTTTTTTATTTTTTTTATTTAAGTAGTCTTCTCTTCTAGTAACTTGGGTTTGAATATTTTTTCTGGCAAGTTAAAAAATCTTTAAGTACCCAGTATTCTAGAACGATGCGTGAATAGATAATTGGGAAAAAATTAAGAAAACACCCCCTCAAAATACCCTACAGATGAGGTGGGCAACCCTATCACCATTAGCCACAAGTGGTAAATTGGCCATAAAAGTGTGGTGAATTTGAATTTGCCAGCTCTCACAGTAAAATAAACTTTTTTTCCTGACATTGTATGCTAGTTGAAACTTTTAACAGAAGGATTGTAATATGTCTTACTTTAATCTGAACATTTTAATCATTTGCAACTGAGACATTTGTAACTGAGTAGTCAAAGTTTACACGTTTTGAATAAATTAATTCAAACAGTGAATATTTGTTTAAAAGTTCTATTAAGAAAATTAATTTCTCAATTTTTACATGATGTGGCGAATTTTACTTTTCCTTCGCCGCACCTGTGGCTATATTGAAAAAAAATGTTGGCCGATTCTGCCCTACAGCAATTAAAACCCCATCGCCAACAGATCTAGACGAAACGAGACTGAGGCTTTTGTAATTATGCCCACCATTGCCACTTAATTTTCTAACCCCGATGTCACTGACAGCTATGACAACTTGGTCTAAGGGGTAGGGATGGAGGCTAATAGTTCAAAAAAAAATGTACCAGCACTAACCCACTAAAACACCTTGTAGAAAAATCACCTCACTAGCCCACCTTGCTGAGCATCGAACCGTGACCTACCCGGTCAGTGCCATTGGTAATCCAGTCTAATGTGAGTATCACACCCTAATACTAACTAACCGTCGATTTAACACGTATATATATATATATATATATATGTGTGGGTGTGTGTGTGTTAGTGTGTGTGTGTGTGTGTGTGTGTGTGAGAGAGAGAGAGAGAGTCTATCTCAAACGGTTTTTGAGTGATACGTGGGGAATATAGATATACTACAGGAGCCCCATGGCTTCTTTGGTGCTGAGTGACGGCTCACATCTGGCAGCTTTGAAAAGTTACCAGGCCAAATTATGTATCCCTATGCTGAACCATATGATCTGCAAAAACATGTGTTTAGCAGCTGTCACTTTTGACAATCAAAATTTAGATATATACCTAAATGTTGACTGTCAGAAGTCAGCTGTGGACTGTCAGTCAGCACCAAAGAAGCCACGGGGCTACTTTAGAGGCGTGGAATACAAACTCGTAACAAAACAATTACAATACATTATTTAAGCACAGTCAACATTTTAGTAATTTTATTTGATGTTAAGCGTTTTTAGTTAAAATAACGATAGCTTTTATACAAATGAGTTGTTTAGAAATTGCTACTAAAGGGATATAAATGAAAATCCAATAGTTTAAAAAAATTGTAACAGTTTTTTTTACTCCTTTACTATGGTTAATTCTTTCTTTTAGATTAGCTCATTGATCTTCATTTATTTGTATACCTGTATTTGATTCACCGTAGCCATCCTTAGAAAGTTCAAGTTGATCCAACTTGGAGCTACAAGTTAAAGCTAATAGCGATCATTTTTAAATATGGTGACGTCCCTCTCTCAGGTATTTGACTTTGAAGAGATGTAGATTTTTAAGAGGATGGTCAACACTCTTATCCTATAGACTATTGGTATTGCTAAATAAAACCTTGAAGCAAAACCGTTAACTATATTTGAAATCGATTTTGACCAATGAATATTGATTTTTATTTCTAGAGAAGTAGACGTATAACCCGAACGGGTAGTGAGATGCGGTATTATAGTTTTATAGAGAAGTGTAAATGTAGAATTTTGACTAATCATATTAATTAAATTAAAAGAGGGAAATTATAGGATCTTTAGCCTCGCATTATTATGCTATTCATCATTTCACTGAAAGGCCGCACAGTGAGAGCAAAAATGTCTGAAGACTGTTTTGTCGGAGTCTGCTACCGTGCACGACACCATGAGGGCACGACTGTTTTGTCTTGATACCCCTTCACACTAGACAAGTCCCTCGTTGTCATTTGTTGTCTCGATAACGTTTTATGTAGAGAAAAAAATTGGGTTTTGTAAAAACTGTAGTTGTTTTTGCTCTGGTTATTCGATCACAGAAGAAGAAAATAATAGGCCGACAGCACTGGGTGCTAGAGATGGGAAAAACAGTGATTTTGAGATATCAGTGAATACAGTGACTGTGATTTTAAAATATCGGTGATTTATACCAGTGATTTTCCACTGTTAGTATTTAGCTGCTGTCCGAGTAGGCGCGTACAATCGAGTATCGAGTAGGAGTATGGAGTATTTCTGAGTACTGGGTATTTACTATTTTCTCGAATAATCCCATGACATTCGGTTGTCGGTTGGAACTTGAAAGGAGAACTAATTACTTGGAAGTTTGGCGGCTTGCAATGGAATTCGATACTTAAAGACTTAACATAAGCTCTTTCTGTCGGCACTCGGCACTGACATTGACATTATTGACATACAGCTACCTAATCTCCGGGTTTCGTGTTGCCTGACTAATGTACAGTCAATACAAAAGTATGCGTTTTAAGAAGTTTAATACAATTGAAAAATAGAGAAATAAAATATGTTATTTAGTATTTTATAGTGAAATGTTATGTAATTTGGGCAAAATTAGTGGTCCAACAAACATTATGTTAAACTTGAATACCAATATTAACTTATTTTACGTACTATGAGAAACTCTTGTAATTGTGTAATTTATTTAGTGATTCCCGGCAAAGATTTATCTGATTACCAAACCCTTCCTTCACCTCTGACAAGACATCTTGTGAATGTGGGGAATGCCAGGCCTCCACCGTGGTTCGGATTCCACGTTAAACTGTAGGTCCTTCATATCATCTCACAATCACCCTACCATTACACATTAGCGTAAGTGCGTATAGCCCGAACGGGTAGTAAGACGCGGTGCTAATAATAATAATATTTAGTGATCTATTTCACTACAATTAAAATTTATGTGAGATTAAAAATGAACATAACATAATGGTGATTTGTTTAGAAAACGTTTGGAAAGCAGGTCATATATTATATTATTGTAGTGTTATTTTATTTTAAATACCGTACATATAATAGTAGATGAGCTATACATCTAATAGAAGCAAATAAACCTATAAGATGCTAGAAAATATTTAATCAATTATTATATAAACACACTTTAGATTAGACTATAGGATGATGAGGATCATCAACGCATTGTAAATAATATATTAAGGTTTATTTCTATTTTTTCTATTTTGTTACTTATTTTAATTCATTATTTACGATTTTGGGGATAAGATCACCGAAAAAAAGAAATGATTTTTTTTTCGTAGCCTACTTTTAAAAAGAATCCGAAATGTGATTTGCTTAGTAAGCTAAGCTTGCTTTTGTATTTTTCTATTAACAACAAATGGTTTGTATTGAAAATGCATGTGAAGGAAACATTTAAACTATTAATGTCATTTTTACGTAGCAATCTTATACTGATTTTGATAAATGAGCTCTTAAGAGATCAAGTGTTTTAAATAGAAATAACACGTAAAACATGCCAGTCAATAAGGTCGATTCTCAATTAGTTGGTAGAAAATAAAAAATAAATGTATAACAAAGGCCGCGAAGCGAGTATTTATTCGAGTGTCTAGAAAAAGAAGCAATACTAGCTCCGTAGCTCGAGTATTGCGAGTATTTCGAGTATTGTGAGTATTTCGAGTATTTCGAGTATTGTGAGTATTTCGAGTATTTCGAGTATTTCGAGTAATGTGAGTATTTCGAGTATCACTGATATCTCAATCACCGTTACTTTTGGGATCGAGTAACTGGGAGTATCAGTGATTAAATGGTATCGGTGTAAAAATCACAGTCAGTGATATATCGCCCATCTCTACTGGGTGCATCCAATTTACAGCTCCAGATTGTTAAAAGGAAAATTTTACACTCTATCCAAAGAGCACCCAACAATTTTTATTCGTACCTCCGTATGAATGTATCAACGTTTGACGAGTTGATAACTATTGTTGGACCATCTGTAAGCTACCAAAACACAAACTTACACTTATGTATACCTCCAGAATATAGAAAAGTAGTAAAAATTAGGTAAGTTTGGAATAAATATTTATTTTATAAAAATGGTTTATTTAATCAAATATTAAGTAATTTAAACTTTTTAGAGATTTACAAACTCTGTATTATAATCACTTGTACCATCACTGAAATTGATGATATAAGACTGTATGGAGATGCTATTGGTGTGACATTTTGCATATTTTTTTTCAGGCAAGGCATCGACGGTCCTGTAGTATACTGAGCCCCAAATGGTCTCTTAAAATACTGAGGATTGCCGTTAGGCCATTTAATGATTTTAATTTAAGTAAATTCATTATTAGAAATTTTGCATCCATGTTTTTATATTCATCCAGTGACTGTAACATAGGAACCAAAGATAGCGCGAAGTTTACGTATTCATTTATCTCAGTTAACTTTTTCTTCTCCAAAATATTTAACAATGATTCCTCAAAACTATCTTTTCGAGCAGCTGGTGGACTCCACTGACTGTTTCCAGGACGTCTTGGCTCAGTTACTTTCTTAAATGCTGCCTCATTTCCAGTCTAGGCTTCTGATAATGAATCTTGATAGTCCAAATTGCTTTCAGTTTCCCTATTCTCGACGGATGGGAGAAGAAATAGTTACTTTTCAAAGTATTCATACCTCCTTCGTTTCTTTGCATCCTTTCCAGATTTTGTATCTTTTTGTATTATTAGCTTCTTCGCGAAGCAATTTCGTAGAGTCTGCCCCCTTTTTTTATATCCATAGTTTAAAAAAAAGACAATATTACTATTTAGCTATAATTTTTCCATTGCTTAGTATTACACGATACTCCAGGTCGGATACAGCATATATGAAACTGATAGTTTCACATGTACAGTACATTAAAACAATTTTTTTACTTAATAGCAGATTAAGTAATTAATTTTTATATAAATCTCATAATATGTTAATTATAATTTACAGGTATCTATCAACAGGAATCAGCTTTAATGTATTGTCTTTTGAATATCTGATAGCACCTTCTACTCTTCAATCAATTGTGAAAGATTGCACGGACAAGATTTGGGGAGGACTACAGCCACTGTACATGCCAGGTAGAAAAATTCAGGAAGATTTGATCAAAATCACTGATCAATTTTATGACCGTACCAAATTTCCAAATATTATTGGAGCTCTTGATGGCATGGGTCGACGTGGATTACAAATTTTTGTTTATAAACGTTGGGTCTCTTGGAGCTATGAGTGACTCAATCATTTTTAAAGAATCCAAAATGGGGAGTATTCTTGAAAATAATTCATCGAATATTCCAGAAGGGTGGCCTTTACCCAATGATGAAAATGGTAGAATGATACCATTTTACGTTGTAGCTGATGAAGCGTTTGGTTTAACAAAATATGTTTTGCGCCCATACGCCAAAAAAATAAAGAAGAGAGTTTTTAAAAGAGTTTTCAACTATCGGCACACAAGATCACGCAGACTTGTTGAGTGCATGTTCGAAATTTAGTTAATAAGTGGTGTATATTTTACAGGTCTCTTGACGTTAATGAGAAGTTTTTGTGACAGTAGCGTAATGTGTTGCTGTAATTTGCACAATTTTGTGCGCATACACGATGCTATATGTTTACCGACACATTTGATGAGAGTACACTTGACAGAGCGTCTTCTGCTCAATCTCAAAATAGAGGCACTGATGTAAGGCAGTATTTATACACTTATCTTACATAATCACAAGGAGCTTTACCATGTCAGTACAATAAAATATAAACTTTATTCTGGAAAAACATGTTTATGTTCCATGATGGTTAATTGTCTGTGTGTTGTGAAATAGCAATTAAAATATGGTTGCATTTTCGGTAGTTATAAAATAATATAACAATGAAAAGTATTAATAATATATTAGAATTGTGTTCAACATTTAAATGTTTAAAAAAATAGTCAAATTAAACATTTTAATATTAACCTATTTTTATGTTCAAAATTATCTCAAAAGAGATTTTCACATTAAAAGGATGTATTTTTATGTTATATTTTGTTATTTTAAGATATAATAAAGTGTTTTGTATTATATTACAAATAATGTACTTATGAACTCGCCTGATTGGTTTTATTTCCTCCTTCCAATTTTGTCCAATTTGGTATCACAGCCGCACAAACCTCCTCCCACAATTGCTTTTTAACGTGTATATTAGAATATTCTTTTTAAATTTTACCATAAATTTCCGGTCGCTTTTCAACCTCTTCAGTTAATTTTTCCATATTCTTATCCATCTTTATAAACAATATACAAAAAGATAAATTAACAACAAAACACCGTACACGTTCTGGAGAGTTGACTTCTTGTGACTGATAGTTTTGCTTTCGATGTGTGCGTGCCGATGTATTTGTTCAGGTCCCCGACAGTCTGCAGACAGATAATACGGTGGCTGTCTGCCGAGCTCAAGGGCTATTCTGTCTTGTCTCTGTTGCGACTAACAGTGTGCGTGCTCATGTAAACAATAATAATAATATTTAGCACCGCGTCTTACTACCCGTTCGGGTTATACGTTTTTATTACTAATTACGCTAATGGATTATGAATTGGGAAGGTTGAATTAGAGGAAGTGAACCCGCATTTGCGTGGAGGGAGAGTGGAAAACCATTTAGGAAAAACCACCCGACCGAGAGTCGAACCTAGATCTCCCCGTCCTCAGCAGTCAAGCTCAATACGACAAGCGCGTTAGCCAACTACGCCACCGAGGCGGGTCTCACGTAAACGAAATGGCCCTAGCACTCAAGACAAAACTGTCTGCGGGCAAAAAGTTTAAAGTGTGCAGGGTCTCACAGTAATAATTAAAATGTGTGTTCATCACAAAAACCAAAACTATGTTTACTTCATTTACCTTAGATTTTATATTTAGGGGTATATGTAAGTACCTATTAAAGTAAGGTGGCAGGAGACGCGAGAAAAGGCCAGTGATTTTGCAGTTTTTATAGCAAAACATTTCTATATTCAAAATTAATAAAATATTGCTCCAGTGGCAACGTTTAGTTTAATTTTACCCACAGGGTGATACAAACATTTGTTGCATATCTGTTAAAGGTGTTCAGGAATTTAATGACAACATTTTCTTTTAATTTAATGACAGTTATTCAACAACTGTTGATATCACCGTGTGAAGAAATTTAAACCAAGAGTTGCTACTGGAGTAATATTTTAGCCAAAAATTGTTTTTCTATAAAAACTGGAAATCACTTACATCCCCTACATCCTCACCTTAATATTAAAAAATTAAGATAACACTAACCCAAATTTGTTCTCCCTTCCTATATAAGTTTTTTAAATAATTTGCATGAGCTACTTGTATTGGTTCGCAATTCTCAGAACTCCATGAACAGCTTTGCCACGGTCGTTTTGAAGGTGAAGAGTAAAAAATTGTCTTCCAAAGTTTTTGAAACTTAAAAATAGTGTTGCTTATTAGAAATCAGAAATAGGAACAGATGTAACTTTTTGTGTGCGTTGAGGAAATGGTTGGCACTTGGAATTATTTTAATTTTTAGTGTTATTTCGTGAAAAGATATGTTGAATTAAACCATTAATATACCCTTTAAGGTAGCAAGCTTACCTTGCATTATTCCACTATGGTATAGCTTATAATATAGTGCCGTAGTGTAATCCGTCAAGGTAAGACTTCTACCCCTCAGGGTGAATGGAGATTAATTATTTATTATACAGATTACAAACTTAATATAAAATAAATGTTATCTTGAAATAGTGGTAAACAAATGCACACAAGCTCACGGTAAGAAGCGGGATAAAGATCTATTAGAATTTAAAGCAAAGTTAAAATACTAGTTTTAGACCCATATCATATAGGTTTGGTTTTGCTACAATATTGTAACTAATTGATACAGATGACTACACATGGAAGTTTAGTACTAACACTGAAAGTCCATAAGATATCAGGCTCACAATATATGGGATTGTTGATAATAGAAGATGTATTTCGGATGAAAAGGGGGAAATTAGGTGTATTCCCACATTTGATATTGTACTATGATTTTCACATTGTCTCTTTACGCTAATGCTATGGAGATTCCTAAAAACCTTTCCTCTCCTCCATTGACTAAGTGATTAGTAGCCATAAGTTAAATGTATTACCAAAAAAATCATAGTGAACTTATAAACTCATATTAAACATAGAAAAGGAAAAATAAATAATTTTAAAATCAATAAAAAAAAGTTTTTATTGTGAAAATATATGGAAAATATAGCTTGCATCGATAGTCACATGATCTATAGTGTCAGGCACGCAATACATTGAACTGGCAAGGAGGTGAAAGCTGGCGTTCAAAGCTCTGGCGGGCTTACCGAGGGTAATTTTAGCTAAATATCTTATTACTCTATTTACACAATAGTGCAGATACATTCCCTCCCCCCTTCCTCATTAATGTAGACTTTTGGATGGTTTGTACCAAGTGAAAAACGTGATAACAAAATCAAAAAGTGCTGTCAAATATTTATATTAAGGCTTCGTTTAATGGATAATAAAGTTTTGCGATAGTAATACTAATATTAATGAACTAGCTCAACTAGTAGATATTAATTATTTTGAAAAATGTATTTGTTTGAGAAAGTTACAATATTCAGATTAATAATAAAATTATATGTGTTATATAAACGGAACATCTGTTTAAGATGAGTAAGTCATAAAAACTATTTGTCATTAAATATCAAATTTAAGATAGTTATTATAAGTATAACTTTAATATAAAAGTTTGTTTGTAATTTATTCAACTATAAAACGCATGTACAACGTGATTTAGCTTATGAGGTTTTATGATAAAAGCTCACAAATAATAATGGTATAAAAATGGGTAATTGATTAGCAATATTTTTTAATTACAACCTTAGCACTAGGAATTGTTAAAATCTGGGTCGTAGGGTGAACATGTACGTACAGTACATACTAACTATCCTTAAAACCAGCCAGAATAAACCAAGAAGGGCCCTGACTGAGGTGTACAGTACATATAGTTGGGTTTCCCTCATCACTTAGTTCCAGGGAAATAGTTTCTGCTAACAAATTTCGTACATTGCTTTGAATAATTTCCAATTTTAAAATACTGTACTTATTAAATAATCAATTCACTAAGCAGATAAAACCATATATTATAGTCTGTCAATACTTTACGTAACATTTACTTACTGAAAGACTGAACCGTGGGTACCTGAGAGTTATGCACAGCTCTCATAGCAAGTGTCGTGCTGAGTTGCCAGTACTCAAGGCACATTAAGGCAATTTAAGCTTCAGCCTAAGTGGCATCTGCCAGGTCAAAGATATTGGCATCCTAAGTCACTGGACTTTCGGTGACGGGCAGGTTGAGTTTTGCATCTCAGATGCATTTGGGGAAGGGGGGGGAGGGAAAATATTATTCATCATTAGGTTTTTACATCTTCTCTCTGCGCTCATGCAAAGGCTCTCTCTGCGTTCATGCAGAGGCGTTCACTTGCTTTAAAACTACCCCCTTACCAATAGATCATACATAAAACCATTAAATAGCCTATGCCAGTCACCTCCCCTCTCCCCCTCATTTCCCCTACACGCCCAACTAATTTCATTCAGACAAATTGACCAATAGTTGCTATAATTGCTCTCACCTGATTGTCGAGACTATCTGGAACACAAACAAGGCCTGAGACTCACTCAAGTAACGGTACAGCCTACTCAGAGGCCAATAAGAACACTCTGAATGGACTCTTAGACCAACCAGGATTCACGTTACCTCAAACGCGACTGGAAGCTGCCACTGGATAGGCCCTACGAATTTTTCCCGCCAAACATTGCCTTGCCTGATCATTGAACTAGGTTAAGGTCATGGGCAACCCTTCCTCCCCTCCTTCCCTTCCTCTATCACTGTGTGTATAGTTATAAGGCTCTTTCCTACAGTAATTATGATTGTGATATTACATGCAGGTTAAGGGGGCCGCCTACTAGAGCGCAGGAGCGCGCTGCGGTCATCCAGAAATATCGTGTTATTTTAAAAATTGTTTATTAATTCAAAATAGGGCTAGCACCAAAATATAGGCGGAAGGCATTAGCATAGCCAGCCCTACAGTATTATAAATCTTACATTTTAAATCTAATTATTTTTAAAAATATCATGGAAAGGTAATATTACTTTATTTTCAATGACGTTTTACATGAAGTCCCGGTAAACATAATCAATTATACGTTAAGACTACTTGAAGGGAAATATCCTCACACTGCTGTATTAATTATAATAATGACAGTTCCGAAGCTTCAAAACAAATCAAAACACATCTCTATATCTTAGAGTGCTATCTTGTGACACTAACTTATTTTTTTGCACCACGTGCACCCGTTCAGATTATACGCTTATGTACTAATTACGCTAGTGACTTTATGGACGATGAAGGTTATATTTAGAGTAAGTGTACCCGCATTTGCGTGGAGGGAAGGGGAAAATCATTAGGGGTAAGCCACTCTCAATATACCCGACCGAGATTCAAACCTCGATTTCCCCCATCATTGGTAATCTAGTATAATGCAAGAGTGGCACCTTAGATCATTCGACCACCCATGCAGTCTGTGACTCTGTTAAAAAAAATTACTTGGTTGTTTGAGGAAAGTTATATCTATGTTTCTAACAATTTACTTTGATATCAGGAGTAAGACATTTCGCGTGAAACGTTATTGAAAATGAGATAGTTTAATCTTTTCATGATTTTCTTAAAATTATGAAACTTAGAATACACGCTGTTAATCTCATAGATATAGATATTATCCCTTCCATTTAGTTTTGAAACAACAAACCACTTATAAATACAACATGTCTCAGTGCTCCGGTGGTTGGCCTCTTTTAGGTAAAACATAAAAAGGCGAAAGCACCAAACACTTAGACATATATTATTAGTAAATATAAATTGTTTATGAAGGTTAATCAAATCAAGATGCTGGTTTTCTGGGAGGTGCACAGGATACGTTTATTTTTCCATTTGATTGTTTGTCACTTGGATTTTCCTAATCTCTCCTCACGCTAAGTCAAGTGCACTAACTATAAAACTGCCCTTCTTACTATCATTATTACTACAATCAGTTGGTGCAGAAAGTGCATGTTAAATACTTCAAATAATTGAAAAAACTTTGCTGTTGAATCAACTAATAAAATTATAATTCATAGATAAACCCACCTTAATATTTTTTTAACTATCATGTTCAACCTGGTGGTAGCTGTGAGTATTAATGGTGTCTTCAAAATAATGTTCCCCACTTTCCCTCCACGCCCATGTAGGTATATTACCTCTTGATTCTACCTTCCATATAGATTAAATATGCGAATAGCACTTACAGGGGTAAAACATAAGGCAATGGAGGGGGGGGGGGGAACAGGCGGTAAGACCATGGTAATGGT
>CABFOW010000721.1:145952-156047 GCA_902141385.1 Timema californicum | reverse complement strand
ATCGATTCTGGTAGGGAAGGCAGTTTATAAAGTAAGTTAAAACTTTTTGTGGTCAACATTGATGATATTTTACCAAATTATTAATGTTATTTTATAGATATTGTTGTTAGCTATCAGATATGACAACTGCAAATCACATGACTTATGTATTGGCTTAGTAACCTTTTTAAATGACAGATGCTGTATTTTCTACTGCAGTCCTAAGGTAACTGTAAGGGCAATCCAAAGGATTCAGGGGGCCTGTTGCAACGGAATTACAAGCCCCCCTTTCTCCCTTTTCCCACACAAAATAATAAACTTAAAGTCAAGCTTTAGCTATCAGATTTAATTTGACTACAGACTACTTTGAAATGGATGTTAAAAACTGATAACTCACATTAATACACTAATAAATTGTTTATAGGCTTCTGTAGTTTTGGCGTAAACTGTTCGCCTCAGGATCTGATGTTTGTGGTTCCGAACCCATTCGAGGTTGACGGATTTTTACAGAGTGATGAAAATCAGTAGCACAGCTTCCTTCGGATGACAGTAAAGCCGTCGGTTAAATGTCACTTGTGGCTAATAAAAGATCCCCAGAATGTATAGGATTTACTTTTCCAGCCCATTTGTAGGTAATTTTTCGCTCGCTAATAGAAATTCAGTGCGGCGAACAACGATAAACCACCAAACTTTCAGGACTTTCATAATATATGTGCTTTCTCTTAGATGGTGTGGATGAGTGACACTAACCATCCAAACGTCCGATTGCACGCAATGCTTCAAATGGATGGGGAACACATCAAGACCAACCTCACGTATGTAGAATCACTCTATTATTTTATAGAAACTTTGAAAAAAGTATTATTACATTATAATCCCGGTCTTTATTGTGTAATAAAATATTATCGATCCTATATAATTTATTTTGAAACGTTAAATTTAGCCATTTTGTCATTTTTCTTGTCTCGTATTGAATGTTAGTACTATGTAAAACAATTTAAACAATTATGACTTGCCAGTTTCTCTTATTTTATTATATGTAATAAGCTATACCAAAATAGATATGATGGCACGTTGGAGATGGTGATGACCGTTAATTTATTTGTTTCATTAATCAACGTACAATTTAAACAGCGTATAACCCAAATGGACAATAAGATGCGGTGCTAAAAAAAAGCTATTCACCTGGAAAAAAGAAGATAAAAGTGTTCTTTATTATATCAAGTTACATTATTTTTATCTTTAAAATGCTCTTTAGCTTAAAAAAAACAGATTTGGAAAATCAGTGTAAAAATAATTGCCTATTATGCATTTGTGTTGTGACTACAGAATAATTGGTGCTGTAGAAAGGAAAATGTTGAACGTTTGTGAACCCCGAGTAGCACCCACCCCATTAGACACCTCCCTCCGGATGGCCTTACTAACTGTAGTCTGGACATTTGCTTATCTCGTCCATACAACTTTGGGGAATAGCGCAAGATTGCTTCTAGACTGGTTGTAGCACGTATGGGACTTCCTGTCAAGAGACCGGGATTCGATTCCGGTCCCATTACCTGGATGGGAGTCTCGAGGCATTAGAGCAAGGCAAGGTGACTGGAGGTACACATCGAGAATTAACTTACCTGCCCTGCAAGAGTATCACGAGAATGAACCCGTACAGGATACTGAATAGCATGATCTACATTGCAGGTACATCACGAAGATTGGGAGGAGCTTTTCATACACTGCGAGTGTATGACGAGAATGAACTTACCAAGGAGGGGCAAGAGCTCTACACTGTGGGTATAAAAAGATATATTTGCCTAGAATCAAGAAGGGCTTGCCTGACCTGTACTGTGAGTCAGTCATGAGAACGCACTTACTCAGGATGGGTAAAAGCTTTCCCTTTAGTACGGGTGTATCGCGGGAATGAACTTACAAAGATGGGGAATAGATTTTTTTTAACCTTGGATATTTCGCGGGAATGGGCTTAACAAAAATGGGTAAATGCTCTACCTGCACTGTGAATCAATCACGAGAATGAACTTACTGAGGGTAAGGAAGTGCTTACCCTAAAATAAGGGTGTATAGGACTGAACCTATGAGAATGGGGAAGAGTTCATTCTGCACTACGGATACATTACGAGAATGATTTTACCAAGGAAGAGTAACATCTCTACCTAGACTGAGAGTTCATCCCGAGAATGAACTTACTTAGTATGGAGAAGACCACGTGAATTAAATTACTGAAGAAGGAATATTACATAGCAAGGTTCGTTTATTAATACATGGTCGGGATGAGTGTAAGGCCGAGGTGGTTAAACCATTGCTGCACGAAGATACATATAGTATTTTTTTATCATCGCATTTTACTACTTGTTCATGTTATACGTATGTGTGATAATTCTTCTAATGGAGCATTTTAGACGTAATCTTCTTGCATTTACGTGGGAGAAAAGTGGAAAACCATTTAGAAAAAAAAACACATCCTCAGTAGACCCGACTGGGATTCAAACCCCAATTTCCCAGTAATTACATATATTAGCTTTGTGTGTTTCATTAACTTGTGTCAGTAACATTATAATAGTACCAGTTCCAAAGAGGCTGCAAAAGCTCTAGGGCAGGAGTTTTCATTACATAGTGACTCCAGAAATTTAAAGAATAACAAATCTCCAACGAGTGTTCGATAATTACAACAAAGCAGTGTTCATTCCTCGTATTAACAAGTTGAGAATAAAGCCAGTTGTTCAAAGAGGTAATATTTACAAAATGAAATTGTTCGCGCTCCTGTATCAGCAGCAGTAGAAGAGTTCCCGTTGTCCAAAGAAGTTTTAATATTTACTAGATGAGAGTGTTCACTCCCCCGTGTCAGCAGCAGTAGAAGAGTTCCAGTTGTCCAAAGAAGTTGCAACATTTACCAGACGAGTGTGTTCACTCCCCTCCGTGTGAGCAGCAGTAGAAGAGTGTCAGTTGTCCAAAGAGGTTGTAACGTTTACCAGACGAGTGTGTTCCCTCCCCCGTGTGAGCAGCAGTATAAGAGTGCCAGTTGTCCAAAGAGGTTGTACCATTCACCAGACGAGTGTGTTCACTCCCCCGTGTGAGCAGCAGTAGAAGAGTGCCAGTTGTACAAAGAGGTTGTAACGTTTACCAGACGAGTGTGTTCACTCCCCCGTGTAAGCAGCAGTAGAAGAGTGTCATCAAGTATGTTCACTCCACCGTGTCAGCAGCAGTAGAAGATTGCCAGTTATCCAAATAAGTTGTAACATTTACCAGACGAGTGTGTTCACTCCCCCGTGTCAGCAGCAGTAAAAGAGTGCCAGTTATCCAAAGAAGTTGTAACATTTACCAGACGAGTATGTTCACTCCCCCGTGTAAGCAGCAGGAGAAGAGTGTCAGTTGTCCAAAGAAGTTGTAACATTCACCAGATGAGAGTGTTCACTCTCCAGTGTCAGCAGCAGTAGAACAGTGCCAGTTATCCAAAGAAGTTGTAACATTTACTAGACGAGTGTGTTCACTCCCCCATGTGAGCAGCAGTAGAAGAGTGCCATTTGTCCAAAGAAGTTGTAACATTCACCAAATAAGTGTACACTCCCCCGTGTGAGCAGCAGTAGAAGAGTGCCAGTTGTCCAAAGAAGTTGTAACATTCACCAGATGAAAGTGTACACTTCCCCGTGTCAGCAGTAGTAGAAGAGTACCAGTTATCCAAAGAAGTTGTAACATTTACTAGACGAGTGTGTTCACTCCCCCGTGTGATCAGCAGTAGAAGAGTGCCAGTTGTCCAAAGAAGTTGTAACATTCACCAGATGAGAGTGTTCACTCCCTCGTGTCAGCAGCAGTAGAAGAGTGCCAGTTGTCCAAAGTGGTTGCAACAGTTAGAAGACCGAAGAAACACGTCGCCCCTCAGTAGCGAATCAGTCAGACAAGAGAAAGGACGGATATTCCGAGAGTACCGCTACGAAGTGGTGTTACGTTTTGACATAAGCTCGCGCACGCGCATGAGTGTAGTTTTAGTGTCTTGTGATTGGTGGAGGGTCATGAGGACTTATATTCTGTTCCTGATCCTTCTGGGGTCGGGTTCGAGCCTGGCACAGGACACGGAATCTATAGCCACAAGTTTCTTCTCAGGTAAAACGGCAGGCTAAACTTTATAGTATAGAGAAAGTATTGTAATCGTGAAAATGTTTCCCCTCGAGATTTTCATATTGTATTTGGAAATTTTCTTTTCTTTGTAATTCAAACAAATAGGTTTTAGAATATTCTGTGTGTCCCTATGTCTGTCTGTTTGATGAATGGATTTCTTTCAAACTTGATATCTCCATGTTAGATAGTATCATATGAGGATAAATCGTGATTTTAGCTCTAAAAATATCTGGTTTTTGAAAATCTCAGGGTCTATTTCCCTTTCCCTGACTGTCATAAATACATAGATTTGTTTTCTTTGCAACGTAATAATACCTAAATGCATTAGTATTATTCATAATAAGCACCCTAAGATTTGGAACTTGACAAATAATCATTAATATTTCTTGTAATTTCAGTTATTTATTAAATAGATTGCGCACTGAAATAATTTCTTGCTGCTCACGCCATTTTGATATTTTTCAATTACTGCTCTAGCTATATATTATTTTTGGCTTAGCAAAGAACAGACACACCAATAAAATATTCCCTTAAATATGTACTTCTTTCAAAATTTTATTGATTTTAACAATATTGCTAATCGAAACATAACCTAACCTTTTATTTGGTAGGAAGGTTAGGTTTTGTTAGATCGAAATGGTTTATTATTTATAAACATACTTACAATTTTTAAATAATTTGCAAGACACATGGGTCAGTGTATTCGTATAAAGTTGCCCAACTGATTTTAAGAGGTGTTTCAAACAATGTTGCATTGTAAATGTAAAAAATATTGCACAACGTTATTCTGTCATGTAGGTGAGGACATAATTAACTGTTTAGTGCTAGAAAATGGGTAAATAATTAATTTTAATATGTTTACTTCCCTGATATTGTGAGTCGAGTATTAATAATAATGTTTTTTTTTGTTGTTGTGGTTTTGTGTTTCCGAGAAAACTTGTTTCTGACATTCAGTAGAGTTGTGTGTTATCGTCCATCACTTTGTAAAACTCGGGCAGAACTATTCAACGCTAAACACCCTACATATTCATGACTCATACAAACGCATTCAAAATAACTACATTATTTTAGGGCCCACATTGAGTGGAATCAGGGTCTTTAGTTATGTAATCAGCTTCCCGGACCTTAACTCTGGGCTAAAGTTATTTGATTATTGGATGAACAAAGTGTATTTCTCACCCTATTAAAAAAAAACCAAATCCCGCTCCAAATAACACTTACAATATATCCTGCACCCCTTATTTAAACTTTTTTTTAGCACCACGTTGTACCACCCGTTCAAGATATACGTCTATGTACAAACTACATTTATTTGCTAGGAATTAGGAAGGTTCAATTTAGAGGAAGTTCATCCACATTTGTGTGGAAAGAACTTGGAAAACCATTTAGGAAAACCATCCTCAGTGCACCCAACGAAGATTGAACCCCAATCTCCCTGTCTTCTGCAGTCTAGTCTAGCACGAGATTAGCGCGTTAGACCAAGCAGCCATCAAAGTGGGGTTTATTGAAACTATATACATCTCCGATGTAACAATACTTTTAACAGTTTTATTTTTAACAGTAGTAATAATTTTAATAAAGTGAATAGTACGTTTAGCCTATTTAAATGTAATTTAAATTGTAACGCAACAGGCACCAAGATTAATCATAAAGAGTAATTTAGTAATCTATTTCAATACTAAATGATAAATTAAAATCTTTATGTAGATTAATGAAGATATATAGTTTTCCGCAAATTTGAAGCTAACAGAATAGGATTAAGAACCATACACTTCAAGTTTTATAATTAAAAACATAAACATGAAAAGGTAGAATTATCTAATTTACAAGGACATTTCACGCAAAACCTTTCGATCCTGCAATCAAAATAAATCGTTAGGAACATAAATTCGTGCTTCCTCTAACAAATGAAGTCGTTTCTAACATTCACTATAGATCATTACTAGATACATTATGATTGTTCTAGTGGTTTTGAAGCTTCAGAACTGACAGTCCCATAGTAAATACAACATCAAGAGGACCTTTCTTTTCAAGGGGGCGGTGTTCTCGGGGGCTCATTTCCTCAAATGAGTATAATTTTTATGTGGTTCACATTGATTAATTTGGGATATATTTTGAAAATTGACAGTGCACATTAGTAAAATATTCTACTGTGTACAATGTGAAATTGAAATATAATATCCAAGTTGTTTAAACAATATGATACTAGTAGTTATATGAATACTAGACCTTGTTTTCTTCATGTTCTTATCGTTGCTACACTCTTAAACATTTCAATTTGGATTTCGAGTAGGCCTGTGCGGGAATTAAATTTTTATTTCGGAGACTGAATGAGAAATGGTGAAGAAAATTAAAAATCGCTTTCCACTCTATACTTGTATTTATTTTTCAGATTTATGGTTTTAATCTAATCTTATCCCTCCTATTAATTCCAGGATAAAATTTAAAAACCTGGACAGTAAATTTAAATTGTTTAATATTGTAGGTGACCTGGCGGTCTAGGGGTAAGGTGTCAGACCTCTATGCTGGCGGCCGGGGTTCAATCCTCGGTCCCGGCAAAGATTTATTTGATTACCAAACCCTTCCTTCACCTCTGACAAGACATCTTGGGAATGTGAGGAATTCCAGGCCTCCACCGTGGTTCGGATTCCACGTTAAACTGTAGGTCCTTAATTTCATCTCATCTAACAATCACCCTACCATTACACATTAGCGTAAGTGCGTATAATCCGAACGGGTAGTAAGACGCGGTGCTAATAATAATAATAATAATAATAATAATAATAATAATAATAATTTAATATTGTAGAGTATTTTTTTAAAGGAAAAAGATATCTACATAAATTCTCTATATTGATTTATTTTTAATTTGTAATTTTTCCAAATAAAAACTAAATAA
Organism: Timema californicum; assembly: GCA_902141385.1. Classification (NCBI taxonomy): domain Eukaryota; kingdom Metazoa; phylum Arthropoda; class Insecta; order Phasmatodea; family Timematidae; genus Timema; species Timema californicum. Next base: position 149,050 of record CABFOW010000721.1, on the reverse strand, counting down.
TATTTTGTCTAACAAGTGTTAAGGTTTTTAATATATGGTAAATTAATAAACCTAGGCCTATTGAAACTATGATTGTATAGTTTAAATCACGTATTTTTGGTACATATAAAAATAAATTCTAAAAATAGATTTTAATATTGACTTGAAAAGTTCTTAAATCAAAAGTTCATTGCGTGAAATTTAATTACTACTGACACAATGAAATTTATATTTTTCCTTGGTTAAGTCAGAGAGAAGTCAAATTAGTATAATATAATAAGCGGCAATAGACGTTCACGTGGTTTAAGAATTTAAAAAAACTCCTTTTAAATTACCATCATATTGAAATGGATAGCCATATTTTAAAAAAAAATATGTGTGAACCTTTACATGCATCGTTTGGCCTAGGTTCAAAGAATGTCCCAGCCAAATTTTGTTAAAATTTGTCCACGCATTTGACAGTTATCGTGTAGCAAATATTAGAACATTTAAACAGTTTAAATTCCAAATGCTCAATTTGAAATAGAATTTCGCTTCACTCGTTTATTTTGAGCTATTTTATTTTATTTAAGTGGAATTTTTCTTCTAGCTATCATTATTACATCAGCATATAGTCAAATAATTATATTATAAATAATAAATCATGTTCAATAATATTTAGAATGGCACTGGTAAATAACGTAGAAGGGTTGCTTTAGTCCTAAATACTATTTTTTTAAATTTTGTTTTGTCGTATGGCACATATGACCGGGAAAGACATAACGTCCTGATTCGATGTGTAGACAATGATCCCCCTGGTGGCACAAAGCGTTGCCCAGGGTACACCATAGAATGTTGTCTACACGTCGTAGGGCTACCCGCAATGAGCTGATGCAGGCGCGGATTCAAGGGGGAGGGGGAGGGTCAAAGGGCCAGTTGACCCCTCTGTGAAAGCTAAAAAATTTATACAAAAAACAAAATTGAAAGTTTAAATTTTAGAAAGAAAATACAACACAGATAAATTATACTTTTTGGTCATTTTACGCGTAGACCCCTCTTAATCCGGATCTACACGTGCGTTATTCATCCACGTTTATTCAATTTTTGGTATAACTCACTCAAGTGTGGACAAAATATTCGTGTTCATGTACGAATATTTTTCATGCATAGCGAGTAACGAACATTTTTCCGCATAGAGAAGTTAGACTACCACACGTCAAAGAAGGCTAATAATCGCCTGAGAGCAGTTCATCCACAAATACCGAATAAGGAATATGTGTGGACATCAGGAGCGGCGGAACTGTGGGGGATTTTGCCCTCCCTGGAAATAATTTGCTCCTCCCTGGAATAAACTCCCCCCATGGATATATATTTCAAATCCTCTGATATTATCGAATATGAAGCTGAAAGATGGCCTTAATTCAAACACCAAATGATTTCTAGATTCATTCTATTGTCAAAAATTTGCCGGAAAAGAACGCTTCAATATAATTACTAGACTAGAGGCATCTACGGTAACTGACAGAAAAAGTCAGGGGAGCAACGCTCTGAATAGCCTAAAAAGTCATCTAAATTTCAAAAAGTCTAGGGGAGGACAACTCCAAATAGCTTCTAGATGTATGTCATTTTGAAGAATTTTCATATGAGGAACCCCCCGAATAACCTAGTTTCTGAAAGAATTCAATTTTCAAAATGTTGTTGCTGGAAGAGACCACTTCAAATATTATCTTCTAGAGGTATATAATCATCCTAAAAAATTAAGGCGAGGATCACTCTAAATATCTTCGAGCGGCATCAAAATTTTAAAATGTCTAGATGAATAACACTCTAAATGGTGGCTTTTTACAAAAGAATTTAATTTAAAACAATTCAAGGCAAAGACTACTCATAGCTTCTAGAGTGAACCATTTTTCAAAAAATTGTTCAAGGAGTGCCACTCCAAATAATTTATAAAAATAGTATAATTTTAAAAAATTGGAGAGGATGATCACAGTTTTAAACATGCATAAGATCAAATATGAATAAAAATTATTAGAGGGCTTTAAACAGACACCCAACATTGTAGGTAACTATGTTATTTATAATTATGACCCCCCTATGAAAATGATCTGGATCCGCCCCTGAGTTGATCTAGTGATATTTATTATGAAGATGTGAAGCCGGTGCGAGTCTTAATCTAACTTAAGTCTAATCAACCAAACGCTAGTGACTGATGGGAACATTCTCTTTAAGGGTAAAATACCGAAGTTACCAGCAAGGAATCCAACCTGGGACCCCTAGACTCGTTGCCAGGTGCACTCGCCACTACACCACGGGGCTGATTATATTTTATATTGATGTACATATACAATTTATATGAATCACTGAATGTATGGACACCATTATAAAAGGGTTCCCGATGTCATATAAAAAAAGTTGTTGTGGTTCTATAAAAAAACCTTCTTGAGCTGTAGTTTTTTTCCCCACAAAATCACAAAACGCCTAAAATGTAACTACAGATACTTTACTACAAATCCTGTTACTCCATTTGAACAAGCAAGAAAGTTGAAAGCGATTTTTCTTTCTGGTTATGACTACTAGTAATAAAAATAACAACACATAGGAGAACCTTTTTATACGCCCCTTAAAAAGCAGTTTGTTGAAGCTAACGATACAATTAAATTGCAGTAAAGGATGAACTAAACTTTTTATTTTCAAATTGTATACAAACAAAAATATTTACTTACCGTACAAACTATTTACATAACTTAACAATGGTTTTTAATGACCTATGGAAGCAATTACAATCACAGTTAACATTTTGAAGCAACGTATGTGTTTAATATTTAAAAACATAATAGCTAGCGTGGAATATTCCATTATTGAAATAGTACTAGGAACCCAACACAATATAAAATCGCTGCCAATACTTAGGTATTTATATAAGAGTTTAGTAAGATTATTATTATTAGCACCGCGTCTTACTACCCGTTCGGGTTATACGCACTTACGCTAATGTGTAATGGTAGGGTGATTGTGAGATGAAATGGAGGACCTACAGTTTAACGTGGGATCCGAACCACGCTGGAGGCTTGGCATTCCCCACATTCACAAGATGTCTTGTCAGAGGTGAAGGAAGGGTTTGGTAATCAGATAAATCT